>KE158966.1:17442-40784 GCA_000411055.1 Leavenworthia alabamica | reverse complement strand
CACGTGTTAACTTTACCGCCGTCAACATCCTTAGTCAATAACACATCCGCCACCGTCAGATTCTCCAATCCTTTCTCCGGCGACGGAGGCAAAGTAACATAACCAAAACCAACTGATTCCTTCCTCTGAATCTTTGATACTTCATAAACTCTTGCTAATAATCCTCTCACAAAACCTTTCATTTTTGTTTCAGACAAACACTAACATTAATACATAAACATAAATCATGTTCTTTAATATAAGTAAAAGATTTCAAAACTCTTTGCTTCAAATAAAAGACTAAGAACATACCTTACCTAAACCACAAGTAAAGATTTGATTTCTTGATTGAACCAAGAAAGTTAAAAAAGTATGTACATTAAAAAACCAAACACAAACAAACTGCAATAGAAGAATAATAAATTTTTTGATTACAATGTTTTCATCATTCACAAACAGGTTTGGTATCGAAACTGCTTAAACAAATAGCAAAAGCTTGAAATGCTGAAATCGGATAACGATAATCCATAGTGAAAATATCTTTACCTATCTTCCCAAACTGTAATATCACTCTTTCTTGTTCTTCTTCAGGTATGTTCATATTTGTTCTTGCTTCTGCTGCAGCTGCAACTAACTGAAAGTTTTTAACCGAAGCAACTGTAACTCGTCCTTTGAAGTTTAAACACCAGCATTGTAGCTGTTCATGCCATCTAGGTGACTTGTTTTTAAGTACTAAAGGTTCTTGTATAACAGAGTCTTCACTTAAGTTCCCTGAGCAAAAGTTCATTAATGGTTTCATCTTCTTCTTGTTGTTTTCTTGGTTTGTGAACTCTGTTGGGTAATGGAGTTTACCGCCTTCTTGAATCGATGAAACCGGGATGCTGTTGATTGTACATTGCATTCTTCTTGGACCTCTGGTTCTAAGCACATTTAGTTCGTATAAGATTGAAGCTATGTTGTAACTACTAGATGATGATGATGACCATGGAGATAATTGCATTGATGGTGGAAGTTTTCGGTTAGGTAGAGGAGGTTGGTTTTCGTAGACTTTGAACTTAGTTCCAAGGAAATTGGATCTGTCCACACACACACATAACAAAACTTATAATAATGATATAGAAACAACGAAATCGACTAAACAAAAACAAGACTTTACCTCAGTTTTCCTAAGTAATGACTACTACTTCTTGAGAAGTCGTTTCCTGATAAAGATACAACAAACTCTGCACCCGTCGCTCTCCGGACTCTCTTTGCAGATAACAACAGCTTACTCTTGTCACCAGACAGAGCTACAAATTATGCAAACGTATACAATACATAACATAGTCCAAACTCAAGCTCATAACAAGGTAATAGATATTGTAAAATAACCAAGACTTAAACCGAGATAGACATAGTCCAAACTCAAGTTCATAACAAGGTGATAGATATAATAAACTAACCAGGACTTAAACCAAGATACACATAGTTCAAACTCAACTTCATAACAAGGTAACAGATACTATAAACTAACCAGGACTTAAACCGAGATAGACATAGTCCAAACTCAAGTTCATAGCATGGTTAAAGATATAGTAAACTAACCAGGACTTAAACCGAGATAAAGACGGTATATTCCAGTAGCTCTTTCTCGTTGAATAAAGCATTGAATTGGAGCATCTCTAGGACCAGGCTAAACCAAACAATCCAACATTTCAAATTTCAATCGATCATACGCGAAAACTAGTCTATGAAAAGAGTGCTTAAAAATACTATATAACCTAACCTGCTTCAAGGAAATAGGAAAAGTGATCAAACCAGAGATCTCAGGAACTTGAACAATTTCTTTAGTCATCTCTCTCCATGACTTACAAACAGAAGCACAAGCAACAACATCTCTTCTAGCTGGCCAAGTAGTTTGACCAGACTCAATTCTATTGATTATATCAAGAAGTAACTCTGGAGGCAAATCAACCCAAATACTTTGATTATCTTCATTTTCATTATTAGATAAAGATGAAGCTTCAGGTGCAATGTATGATCTTCCTCTTCTACCAATAATAGCTTTGTTTCTATAACAATAATTACTCTTCTTCTCCTTTAACTCTTTTACTATCTTCTTCAATGACATTTCTAAAGCTTCTTCTCCTCTGATAATTAAAAAAAAAAACAAAGCTTTGTAAAATCTAAATACACCAAAATAAATAAATTAAAAACCCTAATTTACCTGATTTTGTCTTCCTGTTTAGATCAAATGAACAAGCTGAATACAAATAAATAACAATGTCTTAGATTATTGAATATTAAATTATTTTTGAAAAAGGTTAAAAGTTTGGGGAAAAAAAACAAAATCATGAAAAGGGTATGGATCCAGCTTCTCCGCCATTAACGTGAAGATTTCGAGAAAATTTAATTTTTTTAAAAATGAAACATTGATAAATGTGAAAAAGAGAAGATTAATGTACCATTAAAAGCGACAAATCCATGGGGAAGAACAATAATTTTTTCTTTGCTGTTGAATTTTTCAATGAATTGAAGAATTTCAAGGGGAAAAAAGTTAAATTAAAGGCCAACGATCATCACCACCATCACCGTCTCTCAGATGCTGTTACCGTCGTCACCGTTAAGCTTTGATTAACGGAGAGGAGGATGACGACAGTAACCGCAATTATCTCGAGAAGGAAGAAAAAGAGAAGAAGGACAGTTTTTTGTTTTTGTTTTTGTTTTTGTTTGTTTTAATTAATAAACGAAAAAAGAGTAAGCGTCGTGGTGGCCCATGTTTTTTCAATTCAAATTAGTAAATTACTCAAAATAGGATTTAAGAAAACTATTTATTTGCTTATAATATTCTGGAATTTTGTAAATATTTATAATATATATTTGAGTATATATTAACAAATTGAAGAATTGAATAAGTACTCATTTCATATTTCACTATCTGGAAATAAATAAATTGAAAATATTATTCAACTCATTCAATTAATAAATATTATTCAACTTATTCAATTCCAAATTATGAGTTGAATAATTTTTTTTGAATAATTTATTTATTTTTTTAATTTTTCTGGTTGAATGAGTTAAGCTTTTCAATTTCTATCATCTCAAATGGTAATATTTTAGATGAATGATTCATTCAGATATATAAAAAAAATTGATCTCTTTCATATACTATTTTGTGCTTAATATATATATAAAAAATTGTATATAATTCACATAAAATTATTATATAATTCAAAATTGTAATAATGTGTATAGAAATGTTAGCGTATTATTTTATATATATATAATGTTTTGTTTACACTTAAATCATAAATAACCAATAAAAATAGGAGATATGAATAATAAATATATAATATTTTATTAGTAATTAATGTAAAATAAATACAGTAATGTAAATAATATTATTTTAAATAATATAGGGGTATGAAGTCTAATATTCTAAAATTATTAAGATTAAAAACTAAAATTACACTTAAAATAATAAATAGTAGATAATAAATAAATATATAAAAATAATATAACATATCTAAGTAATATAAATGGTCAATAAGTAGTAGATATAAGTTTTGGTTCGGTAATACAAAATTCAGATTTGGTTTGATTTCCAATTTATACGGTTCAAAGCTATTAAAACATTTGGTTCCAATGTTGGACTAATCAATTTCGGTTTGGTTTAGTAATTCAACTTCTCTATCTATCTGGGAGCTAACACCTCAATAAGAGCTTCAATTTCACATCATCGCTCTTTGTTAATCGGAGAATCACAAAATGGGAACCCTAGGACGTGCAATTTACACTGTAGGCAACTGGATCCGTGGCACTGGCCAAGCTCTTGATCGCGTTGGTTCTCTTCTTCAAGGCAGCCACCGCATCGAAGAGCACTGTAAGCTCAGATCCCTGAACCCTAAATAGAATCCATATCTCTAATTTGCAGCTTCTTCACATTTGTTGATTGTTTCTTTGATTGAAAAGCTTAGATTCGTGAAATTAGTTGTCTGATTATGCTTAATTTTTGTTAGTATCGAGGCATCGGACTTTGATGAATGTATTTGATAAATCACCATTGGTGGATAAGGATGTGTTTGTGGCTCCTAGTGCTTCTGTTATTGGTGATGTTCAGATCGGAAAAGGCTCCTCCATTTGGTATGGCTGTGTTCTTCGAGGTGAGGCTTTGATTTCTCAGTAACCTTTACATGTTTTGGCTCTATGTTATTACTACTTCTCCAAGCCTACAAAATGAGAATACAACGTCTTAATGGTACTATACTGTCCAAGCTTGTGCACATTAGCCATAGTTTACCCTTCTATTTGCCTCAACTGTTATTAGTGTTAAATAAAATCTCATTGATTGGTTTGGTTGATTGATTGAATCATAAAAAATTGTAACTTTTGGTTCGTCAGACTTGTTTTAGTTGTTAATTGTCCTTTTAGATTGACTAGTTAGTGGAAATGAAGTTCTCTTTACCTTCTAATCTTGTATTTCTCTATTTTCGGATGATGTCGTGTTTATCATTTTTGGTTTTCACTGGATAGATTTGGTTCTGAATTTTTAGTGTAATGTGGATGATATGTAATGAAATTGCTGAAAACCTCACTGTATATTGATTTTGTTTATTTTAACTTATGCAGGTGATGTGAATAACATCAACGTTGGATCTGGTACGAATATCCAAGATAATACTCTTGTACATGTTGCTAAAACCAACATAAGTGGCAAGGTTCTACCTACTCTAATTGGGGACAATGTTACAGTAGGTAAACCGTAAAAGCGACTTATCCGCTCTAGAATATTTGTTTTTTTTATTGTTGTGCTGTGTGATTGTTTGTTGAATATTCTGTTTGTAAAATGATACCGAGCAGGGCATAGTGCAGTCATACATGGCTGTACTGTTGAAGATGAAGCCTTTATTGGAATGGGAGCTACTCTACTCGATGGTGTAGTAGTTGAGAAACATGCCATGGTTGCTGCTGGTGCCCTTGTGAAACAAAACACAAGAATCCCTTCTGGAGAGGTTCCTTTCTATTCACTTTTTGTTTTGTGGTTTACTGCTTATTAGGGTTTGTGATAAGACTAAAACCAGAAACTGACAGCTATAATCTGCTGCATTCAGTTCTAGGCTAGTTATAATAGCCCTAAACAGCACCTGAGCTTCATCGAGTTAACTTATTCTGCGTTTGCTTAAGAATCTGGTTGATGAACATATCTACAAGTTAATGAATTTGATGTGGCAGGTGTGGGGAGGGAATCCAGCAAAGTTCATGAGAAAGTTAACAGATGAAGAAATCGAATACATGTCACAATCATCAAAGAACTATATGAATCTCGCACAGATTCACGCCACTGAGAATTCAAAGTCATTTGAAGAGATTGAGATTGAGAGTAGACTTAGGAAGAAGTTTTCACGCAAAGACGAAGATTATGATTCAATGCTTGGAATTACTCGTGAAATTCCACCTTCGTTGATTCTTCCAGACAATGTTTTACCAGGTGGTAAAGCCACAACCAAGGTTCCAACTAATACTCTGTATTAAGTCCAATCTCAAGCTGTTTTTTTTGTTGTGTTAAAATCATTTCAAGATTTGATTCTCTGGAAGGTCAAGAGAGATTTTTATCTTGGTTTATCAGATCCTTCCACAATAATGTTATGAAGTCTTTTCAAGGAACAATTGCAGATTTTTTTTTAATTACTTTCTAAACGTTGACAATGTTGCTTAAACACAACTAATGAAGTTGATTTAAAGAGTCGAAAAAAAAAACAATAACTGGGTAAGGCTAGTGGTCTTATGAAGTAAAGCAAAATGGGATTTTGATTTTGAAATTTAGTATTGTTCTTTGACCGGCTAAACCGGTTTGGTTTATTTTGGTTATTTAATGCGGAGTAAAACTTTTTAGAAAAAGAGTAAAAAAAAAAGAGAAAAAGCCGCCAAATAAATCTGAAAAAAAAAAGTAATCCCCAAAATTTGGAGTCAAAACCCTAAAATTACGAAATCGAAATTTTACGGAGACAGACACAGAGAAGAAGCGCCATGACCTAAAATAAATCCCAAAAGAAACTGGCGCTTTTACTCTACCCATTTCCTTTACTTATACACATCAACTTCTCTCAAATCTCTCTTAATTGAAACAATGGCGGAGAATCCGAACTGTACGAGAATGACAAGGGCGGCGGCGAAACGAAAAGCTTCGTCCATGACGATTGATGAAGCCCAAGTTAGTAGTAAGAAAAGAGTTGTACTCGGAGAACTACCGAATCTTTCTAATGTTATCTCTGTTCCTGTTAAACCCAACAACGACAAAGAGATTCATAAGCCTGTTAATGTCGCGACGATGAAGAAAAATCAAATAAAGAAAGCTCTTGTTGTTGAAACAAGTGTAGACTTTGAATCTGGATCTGTTGATCCTCAGATGTATGGACCTTATCCTTACGTGATCGATATTTGTGCTTATCTTCGTGAATTAGAGGTAAAATTCTTTATACCCACCATTTTTGTGGTTTAATTTTGATCTGATTAGGTTTTAGTTTTTTATGTAAATTCTTGAAATTGAGTACTGTTGCAATCATGGGTTCTATTAAAGTTTTGATTTTGAATGTTACAAGTTTCTAAGATTTTTTTCCAAATCTTATGATATATATATATTTTTTTTTCTTTTGTGTTTGGTGAAATTTAGGTGAGGCCAACATATAGACCTTTACCTGATTACATGGAAAAGGTTCAGAATGATATAACTCCTCACATGAGAGCTCTTTTGGTGGATTGGTTAGTGGAAGTTGCTGAGGAATACAAACTAGTCTCTGATACATTCTATGTCACTGTCTCATATATTGATAGATTCTTGTCTTCAAAGTCTATTAACAGGCAGAGACTTCAGCTTGTTGGTGTTTCTGCAATGCTTATTGCGTCGTAAGCATCTTTAATCCTCTTTTTACTTGTTGTCTTGGATGTTTTTGGCTTATGGGATCATTATGTTTGTCTTTTCTTAAAAAGTAGGAAATATGAAGAGATAGGTCCTCCTAAGGTTGAAGATTATTGCTATATTACTGATAATACATTTACGAAACAAGATGTGGTGGCTATGGAAGCTGATATACTTCTTGCTCTTCAGTTCGAATTAGGAAGTCCAACGATTAAAACATTCTTGAGGTTCGATTCGACTCTAATGAATCAAATCTTTTGTTTATGCTTTGAGTTTTACTCTGATGAAACAATCTTTTTGATTGTGTTTGTGTAGACGGTTCACAAGAATTGCACAAGTGGATTTCAAAGTAAGCTTAATGTGTTATCTACCTTTGAGACTATGGCATTACATCTTTATATAGTGTTGATTGTTTAAATGTTTTTGATTTCAGGACTCACAATTGCAAATAGAGTTTCTTTGTTGCTACTTAGCAGAATTGAGTATGTTAGATTACACCTGTGTTAAGTTTTTACCATCTCTTGTGGCTGCATCATCTGTGTTTCTTGCTCGGTTCATTATCCGTCCAAAACAACATCCTTGGGTAAGCAAACCTAGAGCCTTGAGGTCTATTCAATTTACAAAAAAAGTTATTGTATTCTAAAATCTTTTACAGAATCAAATGTTAGAAAAATACACTAGATACAAAGCAGCTGATCTACAAGTGTGTGTGAGTATCATACATGACTTGTACATAAGCAGAAGAGGGAATACACTAGAAGCTATTCGAAATAAATACAAACAACATAAGGTAATAATATCAAATATTACAATAATATATATATAACACATAAACTATGTAATAATATATGATTCTTGTGTACAGTACAAGTGTGTTGCAACCATGCCTGTTTCACCTGAGCTTCCTCTTGCTTTCTTTGAAGATATTACCATTAGAGAAAACGCGTAAAACCGAAGCTTGAACATTATGTGTTGGAAATGTTAGTTTGTCTTGATTTTGTGATGTATATATATGTTCTTTTAACAATTTTTGCTAATATAAATTACTTTGGCTTAAATAAGATTATATATTGGAATGTGCACATCTTAACAAAAAAAAGTACAACAAAAGAGTTTCCACTATATCTTTGTGATGTCACATTTCACAAAAGCTAAACTCTTTAATACACAACTAAGGTGTTTTGATATGTATAGAGATGAAGAAGTTGTTTACTTACTGTAACAAAATGGGTTTGAGTGGAGCTAGCTATTGGAGACAGAGACTATTTTCTGAAGTTCCATGGAAGTAGTAGAAGAAGAAGAAGACCAAGGAGTTGTGATAAAGTTGCTATGTGAAATAAGGTAGATGATAAAGGCTATATAAGCTGTTGTCCAGATGCTGACAGTAACTCCAAACATAAACCCATTAACTTCTGATACAAAGAAGTCCAATAGAAGATAACCATTGATGATCATAACAAGTGCAGCCACAGTCCAAGCTATTCTCTGTAAATACAATCCAAGTCAATTCAGCTATTGAGGGAAGGTTATAAACAAGTGAAGGTTTGAGGATTTAAACCTGGAGAATAGGACCAATCTTGAAGTCTCCCATAACTTCTTCTTTAGATACCAAAGTTAAAAGAGGGAGAAGAGCAAAAGGTATTTGTACTGACTGAAGTACATTAAGCCATTCATTTAAAACATCTAAAGAAGCTTCAGAAGTGTTGAATACAATAGCTACAATCATTGTTGGTACTATAGCACAGCTTCTTGTTATTACAGCTCTCATCCATTTCTTAAGCCTTAGGTTTAGAAAACCACCCATTATAAACTGACCAGCATATGTACCTGTGATTGTACTGCTTTGTCCAGCTGCTAATAACCCTATTCCCCATATATAGAGAATAGGTAAAAGCCCACCTCCAAACTTCTCTTGAAGGTATTGACCAGCATTAACTAAGCCAATGTTATTAGCTTTCTCAGTTCCATAAAAGCCTTTAGCGAAGACAGTAGTCACAAATAGATTAATCATGAAAGAGATGAAAAGAGCGAGTGATGACTCGATTAGATAGTAGTTAAGTGCTTCTTGAACTCGAGATTTCTTCTTTGTATCGATTTCTCTTGATTGAACAAGAGCTGAATGTAAAAATACATTGTGAGGCATTATAACACAGCCAACAACACCTACTGCTTGTCTAATTGTCTTTGAGCTAAGTCTTGGAAGTAAAATACCTATACATGAGCATAAAGATTCGATATTTAGAGAAGTCGAATAAAGAGAGAGTGGAATGTGAAGATCTTATTACCAATCATAAGTTCTTTTCCACTTGGTTTAGTTTCACCAAACATCCAAGCAAATGATAAACCCATTGTTGCTATCAAAACTGCAAAAACAGCTTCTAACTTCCTCACTCCATAATTCTCTAGAAACAAAAATAAAAAACTGTTTGCAAACACATGTAACAATTCATTAGCCACAAGTTCCCAAGAAAAAAAAGCAAAAATTTCTTAAATCTCAGATTGAATCATGCATCTTTAAACCAAAGTTTCTACTTTAAAACTTATTATCGAGTTTCCGAAGTCAGATCAACTTAGCCAAGTTTACAAGAAAAAGAAATCCAGAAGAACAAAACTTTCTCAATTCCAGACTGAATCATAGATCTCTAAAACCAAAGTTTCTTCTGATGTTTCTAATTAAAAACTCAAAAAAATGATTCAAAATAGAAAAAAAGTTTCTTAAATCTCAGACTCAATCATACATCTTTAAAACTAAAGTTTCATACTTCAAAACTCAATATCTCTAAACAAGACTACCCAAGTTCTCATTCTCAATTCCATATTGAATCATACATCTTTAAAAACCAAACTTTTCTACTGATATAGCTACAAAAAGAGAACTCACCAATCTGAAGCAGTAATAACAACACCAGCCCAAAGAGGTAAGACACCATGACTAAGTATTTGAATAGCAATAGCACTACCAATAACTTCTTGTATATCAGCTCCAATCAAAGCAAGTTCAGCCATAACCCAAAGCACATATCTAGCCCAATTTGGATACTCATCACAACATAGCTCAGCTAAATGACGACCTGTAACAACACCAACTCTAGCTGATAACATTTGAATCAATAATCCCATTGCTGTTGCCCACATTAATAACCATAACAATGAATATCCAGCTATTGCTCCTGCTTGTAAATCTCCTTCTATATTCCCTGGATCTAAAAATGCTATACTCATTAAGAAACCTGGACCTGTGAATAACCATAGTTTCTTCCATGAGAATGTTAATGTTTCCGTTTCGTTTTCTCCTTCGTTTAAATCGAGGATTACGATCTTTTCGTTTGATTCGAATGCAACTTCGGTATCGGATTCGGATTCGGAAATTGAAGGTGGAGATTGAGGAGGAAGAAGACGATTAACTTCTTCGAGTTTTTCATTGATCACCTTAACGTCGTTTTCCATGGAGGAAGATGATCGGAAATATTCGTTTCGGTGGTGGTGGTGGCGGTGAGGTCTGTCGTCACCTGAATCAATGGGATCGGGGGAGAGAGATACAAATCACTGAAGCTTTTTTTTAATTAAAGCGTTACTTTTATTTTTTTGTATTCGACTTTATATTATATAAATTTGATTTAATTTGGTATATGTTGTAGGATCAAGTAATCTTTATTATAGTGGATTTATCTTTTTATCAACTCAAATTCGACTTTATATTATAGTTGCTTTGTTATATAAATTTGATTTATTTGGTATATGATGTATAGGATCAAGTAATCTTTTAGTATAGTGGATTTATGACTAGTTTTTTTGTCATTGTAGGTCACTATTTAAATTCATACGTGTAAAATAGGTTAATAAATTTAAAAGTGTTATTAATCTGTATTTATATTTTAAGATATTTGTATTGGGATTTGTATTTGTATTAGTATCTATATTATTTTTATATACATATCCAAATCCGTATTAAAAATATATATGGATCCAGATTCGTATCCATATTTGAATGGATCTATAAATACCAAATATTCAATCTTTATAATATATACATATATATATTGTTTCTTTTCAAATACCAATTTTGGGTGGGCATAAATCCAAAGCCAAATTTAAAAATCGATCCAAAAATCTGAACCGAAATCAAACCGATTAAGGTGTTAAATCCGATGGATTTATAGGTTAAATATTTTTGGTTCGGTTTCAATGAGATGTTTCGGTTTAGTTTTTGGAAGTTTCGATTTTTTGGTTTTTTATTTTTTGGATTATTTCAAGTTTTTTCTCATATTTTTTTATTTTTTCAAATTTCGCATTCGATTTTGATTTCAGATAATTCTTTTTCGCAAAACTATACCAAAACCAAAAAAATTCAAACAGAAATCGAATCAAATTAAATCAATTTCTGTTCGGTATTTAATATGTTTCACGTCAATTATATAAAAACCAAAAAATCCGAATCGAATCCGAATGACTTCTAGAGTCGTAAGTCGTAACCTTTTAGAAACTTACATAGAAGGCCATAAGATAATAAATTAATGTAAGAAATATATGTTTATCATATCATATTACATAATAAAATTTTACTATTATTCGTAATACACTAATTATTTGTAGACAAAACGAGATTTGCTCTTACCTTCACTTCTATAAATCTTAATTACTTCTCTAACTTCACTTACACAAAAACACTAATGACCTCCAGAGCCGTGCCTAGGTTCTCAAGGGCCTAAGGACCTCAGCCAAAGTGGTTCAAGATCATCATTCCCAAAACCGAACCGGAAGCTCCGGTGATACAGGCAAGGTCGCAACACACTGGAACTGTACCAAGAAGATCAACATTTAGTAACTATCAATAACACTAAATCCAAATAATTTCATTAAATAAATGTTAATATATATAAACCTTATGATTCTTGTATTTATCTCTAACAGCTTGTAACTCACTTCTTCTTCTGCTTAGATACAAGTCATGCATAATAATTACACACACTTTTAGATCAGAAGCTTTGTACTTTGTGTATTCTTCTAACATCTGATTCTGTTTCACATGAAACAAAACTATTAATGTCTCATTAGAGAGTGAAGACAGAAGTGGTTAGTTACTTAGTTACTTACCCAAGGATCTTGTTTTGGCCTAACGATGAATCGAGCTAAAAACACAGCAGAAGCAGCCACCAAAGATGGAAGAAACTTAACAGTTTCATAATCTAAAATACTCAATTCTGATAAATAACAACATAGAGACTCTATCTCCTCTACATTGTAATCTTCTTGTGCAACTCTTATGAACCTTCTACACAAACAAAACACATAACATAAGAACAATGAATCGATACGAACATATTCAGATTCTTTCAACACAAAACTAACCTTAGAAAAGTATGAATCGTTGGTCTTCCTAATTCAAACTTAAGTGTAAGAAGTATCTCAGCTTCCATCTTCATCACTTGTTGTTTTGTAAATGAATTATCAGTAATGTAACAAAAATCCTCAACTTTAGGTGGATTTATCTCTTCATACTTGCTGTAAAAGTTTCAGATAACGACATAAGCTTCAAAGGTAATAATATAAGAAGAGAGTAATAAGAAGAAACTTACGAAGCAATGAGCATTGAAGAAACACCAAGAAGTTGAAGTTTTTGTTTAGTCATAGTCTTTAAAGATAAGAATCTATCAATGTATGAAACAGTGAGATAAAGTGTTTCGGATCCAAGTTTGTATTCTTCAGCAACTTCAACTAACCAATCTATTAATACACCTCTCATACTTTGTGTTATATTGTTTTGAACTTTTTCAATATAATTATGTAAAGGTCTTTGCTTTGGTTTTACCTGTAATTTACATAAGATTCAAATCAAAATCCATAATTTTGAAATTGAAAATTAAAGAAGTGATCAAGTGATTGATTTTAGTACCTCCATTTCACGAAGATAGTTATATATGTCGGAGATATAAGGTCCACACATCTGAGGATCGTCAGATTGAGAATCAATGTCAGAGCTTGATTCTAGGGTTTGAGTCACTGGAGCTGATTTAATCTGATTTGGTACAAAAATCGATTTTGGCTTATGGGTTACTCTTTTCTGATTGAGATTTGTAACATTGGAAGCATTATGAAGCTCACCAAGCACTACTCTCTTCTTACTGATCCGATCTTCGTCCATGGTCATTGCTTTTCGTTTCGCCGCTGCTCTCGTAATCCTCATGGTGCTTTCTATCTCAGTAGTCATGGTGATTGAAGAGATTGAGAAATACAAAGAGATTGGGAGAGGAAGAGAAAGAGATTTGAGAGATTGAAATCGGATGTGAAGATGAAGTGATGGTGACAAGGGGAAGATAAAGAAGACAACAAAAGCGCCATTTTCTCAAGTTTCGTGGCGCTCTGTGTGAGAGATTTTGGGGTTTATGTTTTGAGTTTTTTTTGGAGTGAAATAAAATTTTGGAGGTCTGAAAAAATTTCTGTCGGGTTAATTTTCGTTTCAGCTTTGTCCGAAATATTTTTTACTGGTAAAGATTTTGAATTTTCGCGCACTTTTTTCCCGGTTACTGTCTTACTGATATTTATTTACTGATATTTATTTCACCATCTTTATGGAAACAAAAAAAAAAACTTAAAATGTCAGAAACCTCCGATACAATCACCACCACCACCACCGCCTCCTCATCGCAACATCCTGAATCCGTAGACTCAAATACAATATCAACAGCAACATCTCAAGAAGAAACATCAAAAGCTACAGATCTGAAGAAAGAAGGAGCAGGACGCATCACATTTCTAACTGAGAGCACTCGTAGCATCGTCTTAAACTACATATTCGAAACGTTATCAACCGAATCAAGTCTTTCAAATAGGTTCGGTAAGTTTAGATCTGAAGAAGCAATAAGTGTCGCAAGATCAATCGAAGAAGGAGCATACGGAGTCGCAAGTGATGATGATGGAATTAATATAATGGTAGTTTATCCTAATGAGATTTTTAATCGTATGCTTGAATCTTTCAAAGCTAGATCTAATGCTAATGCTACTACTGTTGCAAATGCTAAATGAACTGGTTGAATAAAATTGATAATGTTGTATGTGGAAGATGACATTACTTTTACTTTTAAGTTCTGTTTCTTTCTTCGTCATGATGTTGAAAGTAGATGTTATCCAAAATTAGTATCTAAATGCAAATTCAGATATTGTTAATTATGTAATTAGTTTTTGTACCTCAGAAAGAAAAAAAATTTGCACCTAAATATTTTATCTCTATATAACTAATTTAAAATAAATAAAAAATTAATTTTCATTTTATTTTATTAATATTCTTTGCAAAATATATCTTAATAAAAAATTTCTGGACAAAACATAGTTCTCTTTTTTTGGTAAAAAATATGTTTCAATGTTTGTAAGAGAAAACATATTTTTGCTTTTTTGCATTCTATGATTTTGCATTTGTTTTATAGGACGAGTTTCAAAATTATTCTTATATTAAAAAAAATGTAATAATGATGTCATAAATGATAAAAAAAATATTCAAAACCGTAGGCCATAATTTTGCTTATCACCCTTATGTTCATGTCAATTTTTATTTGTAAATTTTATAAATAAAATTGTTTTGTAGGTTTTTTATTTATTACATAAAATTATAATCTCAATTCTGGCTTGATAACATGTAAGTTATTGCTTTTTCAAATTTGCATTTCTTTCCTAGTATACAACCACACCCAACCTTTACTTAAAGCCCATGAAACTGGTGTTTTAGGCATCAAAGTTGTTATATACAAAATCATTTTTATTTAAAGTTTATTACATTTATAAGATTTTACCAAAATTTGATAAAGCATAAAAAAATATGAATTTTCAGTAGAGTGCATAAAAAAGACACCACGTTAAATTATTTAATGGATAGTATTAGCAGTGTTAGTTTCAAGTTCACAAAGCAGTTATATTTAAATAATTAATTTTTTTAAAACATGAATTTAAAAAAAAAAAATCATTTAGATGAACTATGCTTCATTTGTTGTGTCGTATGGTCCATCTCCTGATTTCTGCTGAGGCCTTTTACTGATTACCTTGGATTTGACTTTCAGCGACAGTGTCGGTCACTTTACTCTCAGTATCTCTTATCTCTGTTCAATTTTAATCCTTCTGACTAAAATCATGAGCCTATTGCTTCATATGGCCAGGTTCATCTCTAATGGATGGCAAATTTGGTAACTGTCATGGGCACACTCTCTAAAACCTTCACTTACACCTCAGCCAAAGTGGTTCAAGTTCATCATTCCCAAAACCTAACCGGAAGCTCTGGCGATACAGGCAAGGTCGCAACACAATGGAACTGTACCAAGAATATCAACATTTAAGTATAAATAACAATAAATTCAAATAATTTCATTTAAACAAATGTTAATATCTAATATACCTTATGGTTCTTGTATTTATCTCTAATAGCTTGTAATTCACTTCTTCTTCTGCTTAGATACAAATCATGTATAATACTTACACACACTTTTAGATCAGAAGCTTTGTACTTTGTGTATTCTTCTAACATTGGATTCTGTTTTACATGAAACAAAACTATTAGTGTCTCATTAGAGAGTGTGAAGACAGAAGTGGTTAGTTACTTAGTTACTTACCCAAGGATCTTGTTTTGGCCTAACGATGAATCGAGCTAGAAACACAGCAGAAGCAGCCACCAAAGATGGAANAAACACAGCAGAAGCAGCCACCAAAGATGGAAGAAACTTAACAGTTTCATAATCTAAAATACTCAATTCTGATAAATAACAACTTAGAGACTCTATCTCCTCCACATTGTAATCTTCTTGTGCAACTCTTATGAACCTTCTACACAAACAAAACACATAACATAAGAACAATGAATCGATACGAACATATTCAGATTCTTTCAACACAAAACTAACCTTAGAAAAGTATGAATCGTTGGTCTTCCTAATTCAAACTTAAGTGTAAGAAGTATCTCAGCTTCCATCTTCATCACTTGTTGTTTCGTAAATGTATTATCAGTAATGTAACAAAAATCTTCAACTTTAGGTGGATTTATCTCTTCATATTTGCTATAAAAATATCAAAAACTTCATAAGCTTCAAAGGTAATAACATAAGAAGAGAGTGACAAGAAGAAACTTACGAAGCAATAAGCATTGAAGAAACACCAAGAAGTTGAAGTTTTTGTTTATTCATAGTCTTTAAAGATAAGAATCTATCAATGTATGAAACAGTGAGATAAAGTGTTTCAGATCCAAGTTTGTATTCTTCAGCAACTTCAACTAACCAATCTATTAATACACCTCTCATACTTTGTGTTATATTGTTTTGAACTTTTTCAATATAATCATGTAAAGGTCTTTGCTTTGGTTTAACCTGTAATTTACATAAGATTCAATTCAAAATTCATAATTTTGAAATTGGAAGCGAAAGAGTAGTTAAGTGATTGATTTTATTACCTCCATTTCACGAAGATAGTTATAAATGTCGGAGATATAAGGTCCACACATCTGAGGATCGTTAGATTGAGAATCAATGTCAGAGCTTGATTTTAGGGTTTGAGTCACTGGAGCTGATTTGATCTGATTTGGTACAAGACTCAATTTTGGATTATGGGTTACTCTTTTCTGATTGAGATTTGTAACATTGGAAGCATTATGAAGCTCACCGAGTACAACTCTCTTCTTACTGATCCGATCTTCATCAGTATTCATCGCTTTTCGTTTCGCCGCTGCTCTTGTAATCCTCATGTTGCTTTCTATCTCAGTAGTCATGGTGATTGAAGAGATTGAGGAATACGTAGAGATTGGGAGAGGAAGATAAAGAGATTTGAGAGATTGAGATCGGATGTGAAGATGAAGTGAGGATGAGAAGGGGTAGATAAAGAAGAGAACAAAAGCGCCATTTTCTGAAGTTTTGTGGCGCTTCGTCTGATATTTTGGAATTTGAGATTTGAGTTTTTTGGAGTTAATTAAAATTTTGGAGGTTTGAAAAAAAAGAATCATCTATAATTTGTTTCGCGGGCTATTATTTCGTTTCATTGTCCGAATCCGAAATGTCTGTTCTTTACCGGTAAAGATTTTGCTTTTTTTTTTCATTGGGGTTGGTTCGATTGTAAATTAAATTTCGCATTATATATTTTTAACCGGGTTTTTTTGTTGCAGCACTTTTTTCCCGGTTATTAAAAAAATAATATTTTCTTTCTTAATATATTTAAATTTTGTTTTTTTTTTCCTTAAATGATGATGTTTTATATTTAATTTATATAATTTTAAAAATATTTTATGTGCATGTTTTGAGACAAAATAAATAAATAAATAAAAACAATCATAAAAGATAAATAAAATATCTGAAAAAAATAAAAAAGGTGAAATGATGATATATATTAAATTAAAACTAAAACAATAATTATTTAAAAACTAATAAATTAATTATATGATTATTAGTTTTTAATATTTGTAAAAAGAAATTAAACATTAATATATTAGAAATAGAAAGAGTATAATTAAGATGATTGATCTAAATATTGATAAAATGAAAAATAGATGATTTTATCTTTAATCTCATAACTATTATGAGAAGATGATATATATATCACTAGCATGTTATGATTTCCACATAAAAAGAATCATGCTGTATTTTTTAACTTTTTGGAAAAAATAAAATCATAATAAATTGGGGAAAAAATCCACATAAAAAGAATCATGTTATATAAAATTATTACTTTATAGAGAAATTAATATTTTTGTGACAGCTAAATGAAGTTTATAATTTAAAGAACATGGTCATTTTATCTTTACTGTCATTTATCTAATTTTCTTCCAAATATTTTCATTACCTATTATTTAACTATAATCTATGACATCAAATTTTAGATTTTAAGATGGCTATGTTTTTTTCTTTTTTTGTTAACAAATTCTATTGGACCTTATGCCCATAATATTTTGGGGCCCAAAGACCAGCCTTTAATAATATTGATTAATACATAACCTCAATCCTTGAAACCAGTTGAGTTATCATCACCACTTGGTTTGTCAATTTTTATTTTTGTTACAAAGTTTTTAGTCTCTCTAGACTTACATGTGTTTTCCAAGTGTTCATCTTTCTATCAGTAAATAATTATTTTACTGACTAAGTGAACTTGATCAAAAGAGTTGGTGGGTTTAGTGAAGCAAGTGAGAATTTAACACAATAACCCACCTATAACAACCGTTTAACCAANTATATTTACTAAATCATAAGTAATACTTTCAGATATTTTTTTTTGTGACACATAAACAAAACATTAGGTGTCATCTTTACAATTTTTTTATTTTAATTATACAAATTAATATTTTTAATAATTTAATTTATATGTATCCACAATTTTTTCCATTTTTTCAACAATATGCAACTAATTATTTCATTTATTTTTTAAAAATAACTGCAATCCTTAAATACTACTTCATGTATTTTTTTATTTTTCTAAATTAAAATTTAAAAACTGAAATTTTTAATATTTATTATAAATTAATATTTTTCAAAATTATATTAATATATAATGTAAAATAACATTTCATTTATCCGCGTATATATCAGGAACATAATTATATATATATATATTCTTGTGGAGAAAAGTTTAGACAATTCGAACTTTTTATATTCTTTATTTTTCTTATTAAACTTAATAAAATAATTCTTTACTTTAACTGTAAAAACAGTAAAGACATAAAGTCATTCTTTACTTTAACTGTAAAAACAGTAAAGACATAAAGTCATAAACCTGTTCTTGAATTAAATATATGTTTTTTTCTCACCGACGCAAGAAGTTGTCTGTGCCACCTTACTCTGCTTTTTACTGCGTCCTCGTCGGTGCTATTAGTGATCGGTCCATTTCTATCGACTCTAGTAGTCTCAGTTAGTCTTGTTGTTCATGTTCTTGAGTAAAACTCTTATTCTTTTCTTGTTTCGATCCAACGTGTATTTCGTTGAATCATTGGACTATGTTAGTATAATTATACCTGGATCCGGTTCTTTGAGCCAAGCAGATTTAAGCATGGACTCGTGGTTAATTGTTATTATAATATATATTTTTGGTTTTTCTTGCAAATTAAGTATGGACCCTTTTGTTTCATAAATAGTTTTCTTCTACTTTATGTCGTTGCTTTTGTTTGTGACCTAATGTGACCTATTATGGGATAAATAAATTATAATCCTTTATATAATTAATTGTATTCCATTAAAAAGAAATTAAACCTTTACATGTATAACGACTTGTGCAAACAAAAGACCAATAACTAAACCTCTGGTTAGTATTACATGACATTGAGCCAATCAATACTTAAAAAAAATTCTATTTTTTTCGTTTTACTATGAAATCAAACTTAAATACACAATCGTTATATATATGTTTATGCAAAGGCAAAAAATAAAGAAAAAAATCAATATGAATGGTCATTAATGTCCACGGCCTCTCCTACTCGGTCCAGATGCTAATTTAAAAGCCAAGCTCCTCATCAAAGGACGGTTGCTCGAACTGTTCGCCACCCCGGAGAAAAAACCAAAACCACCAGTTTCTACAGCGGTGGTCGTTTGATCACAACCGTTGGTTTGTGGTGTTCGTAGAGCTCTACAATCAACTCTACTAATAATAGAAGACATCCCCACAAGTAAGATGGCAACGAACACGATCATAATCTTCTTCTCCATTGATCTTTGACTTTACTTCAAAATATTATTACTTCTTTAAGTTTCTCTCTTTATGAATGTTAGCTTTGTGGAAAATGGAGTTGTTGAGTTATGAGATGAAAGGCTTGTGCATGTGTATATATATAGTTGTGTGTGAAACCAAAGTGAATTTATTGACCAAGAATTAATCTTAGACTAATATGTTTGGTTTTCTTTATATTAGTATATAATTTAGTTATATTGTATGGTTTTTATAATGTGTATTCGTATTAGTGGCGAAGATTTGAATCAGTTATTTCCAACCTACTTGTTTTGGACGAGTGTTGAAAATGGTTAAACTTTGACTTTGAATAAACAAGAATTGCATAAAATTACAAACGTTGTAAAAAGTGGAATTTTATTTATTTATGTATTTAAGTTATGTCTAATGTGAAGAGACAAATGGGTTTGTTTGTTGTTGAACGAATAAGGTTATTACAAAGAAGCGTTGAAGAATAAAGTCATAGGAGTATGTTGTTGAGTTGTCAACTTTTGACTTTTGTCCGACGTCGGTTTTTTTTGGTTATTTTTTTTTATATTACGGCGAAGTCGCGTTCGTCGGGAGGGGTATAAAGGTAATTAACTGTGATATACCCCTGGTTTTGCTGTCGAGTGATGACGTGGCACCGTGTAAGCAAGTGTCACTCGTTAACGTGTTTTTTTTTTTCTAACTGATTTTGGCATTTAATTTCATGTTGTATTTGCCGTCCGTCTGATGTTATTTTTCTAATAATTTTCTGCTAGTATAACACACAATTATTATTTATAAACATAATTCTAAACTCTTATAAAAGTTTATAATATAAATTTAAACTCTTAATAATATAAATAATTATTTATAAACTTAATTGTTAGTTTTAAAAGATAGATTTAATCGATTAAATATAATTTTAACATGTTGAATTTTCGTGAGTTCAACCAGTATTGGTAAAAATATAAACTTTTCATTATTTGAAGAACATTTAACGTGTTGCTAGTAAAAACAATAAAAAAATCGATGATGTCACTAAAAGAGAAAGAGAATAAATCATACATACAGAATAAAAGTCTCCTGTGTCTTTTTCGTTATTATTTCTCTTCTGTCGGAATCTTATGTGTCGTTAGAATAAAAGTCTCCTGTGTCTTTTTCGTTATTATTTCTCTTCTGTCGGAATCTTATGTGTCTAACGATGAGTGTTTTAAATAAAGTTTAACAAAAAATAATTAAATGCTGGTGCATTAAAATAATTTCTCGGACTATATTTAGAAATGGGCCATATCACATGGGAAGCCTCATGCAAATTGTAGCCCATAAGACTTACATTATCCATCAAGTTTATAATCGGCCCATAATACTTCAAAACCCAAATCGAATATAACACATATATTCACAACAAAAACGATGATTCAATACCCACTTGGGCCTTGACTCAAGACTCACTCGTATGGGCCGCATACGAGTTACTAGCCGAGGAAGTAGGAACAAGCACCATGTTCAGTGAGTCAACACTAATGGCACACAGATCAGGACCAACGACAACGAGATTTGACCATTCTAGATAAATAGCTAGAAGCTATGGACGACATTGGCTAATTCTCCACGAAATCAACCAAAATTTAGAGAATAAAGATTGACCAATTAATTATATTTTTAATTCTTTTATTAAATTTTTTTTTTTGAAATTTTCCAATTAGGCATCACATCACATCTCTTTGCGCAATGTTCATTAAGTAGATGAAAATGTGCAATATACAATTGACTCTTGGCCTAAACCGAATCAACCAAACCACTAAACCAGGACTAACTCAATCTATACAGTCTTTTTTTTAATAAAATAATCTATACAGATTTTATGTACATAAGGTATATAGACATGAGATAACTATATACAATGATAGAACTATCCATATCCATATGATAGATTGTTAGGATTGATTAGTCCTTTCCTCTAAAACTCAGTTGTTATATATTTTATGTAAATTCTATTTCTTGATACTGAATAACCAGTCAAAGAAGTCTAGTTTTAAATTCTAATTGAATGTATAGTTGGAAAAATAAATAACAAATATATATTAATCTAGAAATATGTAAATACTATTCATCTTTATTCCTCTAATTAAAGTATTAGATCAAAATCATCAGCAAATTGTTTCTATATTATTATATATAACTGACGGTTGTATAGATATTATTTAATATGAAATAATCTGACATATATGCATACATTATTTAATTTTAAATTATTATACAAATATTGACATGTTTATAATTATTTCAATTGACAGAAATAATAATAAAAAAGTTTCTAATAAATTTATAAGAAAATAAAAAAATTTAAAACGTTTTTCTATTTTATTTTTTCTATAACATTTATAACTTATGAAACAAAAAAAAAAATACAATCGACAAAGAAAAAATTTAGAAAAATAAATGTTGCCACACCCCACCAGACTGGTCGTTAGGTTAAAATATTAATCTAAACCTTAGAGATATTTTGAAGCTACCTTGTGAATGGCTTATCATGCTAGCACGTTCTTGGAGGTTAATGTTACACGTGTACAATTACGATAAGTTTTAGTTGAATCTTGTATAAGCAGTGATTCATCCACAAGTACAAAGCGTGGCAACTAGTTTTCATTGTTTGGCTTTGTGTTGCATCTTTTTTTTTCTGTCGGTTACATTTTTTTTAAGACACACACTATAGAAGGACTATTACATTGTTTAACTTTTGCTACCGAAGAAGAGATCTAAGGAGATTCAAGAACATAGTACTCTTTACTGTTTAAGTATATCTTTTATGTCTTGTACTTCTCCTTTGATGGTAGTTATACACCAAAGGCTTCTTGTAAGGCCTTGAGTAGCTTATACTGAGACATACAAAGCTTGACAAGTTCCTTTAAATCGGCAAAAGTAACACAAAATTATAATACATAGTTTATAAACTATTGAAATAATAATGGACTTTGGTAGCAAGTAGCCAAGTGAGTGATGATGGCTTGAGATTGGTAGACCAGTATGGTGCACCCATCATGTCTCGAACCGCACCATCTCTTTTATGATTTATGGTTGAATACATTTTTATATATATTTTATTATAACTTATTACGAATGTGTCTAAAAGCATTAATTAATTGTGTCTAAATGTTTTTGGCCAATTCCAATCTCTCACGTAAACTATTTGGTGAGTTTTTTTTTTATAAACTTCAAACAAGATTCGGTGTGACTTATATATATTAATAATATTTTTGTTAAAAATAAGGCAAGTGTTCTAACGTCACAAGCTAACTCTTCCAAGTATTTTTGAGTATTTAAATAAGTCTAAATAAACTAAATAAATTAGAAAACTAAATTACAAATTTATAAAATAGAACTAATTGAGTGTTTTAATATCAGAAGAAATCATAATAATAATAAAGACTTCAATGTTTATAGGTAACTTGCAAGACTTTGGATTCATAGGGCTCGACTGGTTTAAACGCAGCGGGTGCGGATGAGGTTACGGAAGTTTACGGAAGCGGACAATTGCGATTTTAAGTGTTATAAAGCGATTTAGACGACTGGTATAGCGGTTAAAAACAAGAGCGTTTGCGGAAAATTTGTGACTGGTTGATTCAGCGGATGAAATAACGGCTAAACTAAAAATCATTAAAAGAAATATAATATATAACAATAATAAGTTATAAACTAACAAAAGACATTATTATCATAAGATATAAATTATTAAAATATTATAAAAATAAAATAATAAAACATTAAATAATTATTTAAAATAGAATAATTTTATAGTAAAATATTGATTAATTCATATATTAAATTC
>KE158966.1:916-17217 GCA_000411055.1 Leavenworthia alabamica | reverse complement strand
CCGCAACCGCAGCGTTTGCGGCTAATAGCGGGAGAACCAGTCGAGCTCATAGTATCTTCTTCTTCTAATATGACAATCTTATCACAAGAATCTCTACGTACATAGAATCCTATCCACGCGCCGTTTGTAACGCGTGAAGCTCCACGTGCTCCTATTTGTGTGGACGTGACAATGTTCGTCAATCAGATCTGACGTCTCATCTCTTCCTTCCTTGTTTGTCTAAACCAATAATTGATTCTCACATTTAAAGATTTTTCATTCTTACACAATTATTTTCACATTTTAAATAAATTATATGTTGGGTAATTTATTTACAACAAAAGAATGAAAAATCATAGATAATTTGTTTCATTTGTAAGGTGTTTTTCATTAAGTACGAAATTTTATGCATTTTTTTAACAAATATTCGTTTTGTTTTTAAAATATTGATGTTTCAGTAGTTTTGTCTTGTATTAAAAATATTAATTTTATATATTTTATTTTTTTAATTTTAATTTAAAACTAAATATTTGTTTAGTAAAATAGAAAACAAAAAAGTAATTGAAAGAAAATTAAAAAAGTAAGCAATATTTCAAGAACAAATGGCGTATTAAACCTTAAATTATTCACTATGTTTCTAAAATATAAAAGTTTAAGATATTTCATATAAATTAAGAAAAATATTGATATTATTGTTTTTAAATACACTATATTCTCTCCCAACAAAATGACTATGATAGTTAAACCAATAGAAATCAAAATCTAATCATTTTTAATAATTATATCTTAAATTTTATAATTTATAAATAATATAATTTAATAAAAAAATCTAGAAAATCATTATTTAAATTTTTTAAAATATTGAGGAATTGGGAACATAAGGAGTATTATGTTACTTTTGTACTTTTTTTTTTGCTTCTTTTTGTCATGGTCCAATGTTACCTCATCTTACATAATAATGTCACATTATCTATCTAAATTGTAAATAAAACATTCACAAAAATACTATTTTATTTATTTATCTAATAAAAAGACCCATATATCATTTATGTTTTTTTCCAAAAAACTTTGAATCACCTATTTTGTTATTTTTGTACATTATTTTTGCTTCTTTTTGTCACACTTTTTATCTAAATAACGCATTCACAAAAATAATATTTTATTTATTTATCTATAAAAAGACCCATAATATCATCTATGTTTTTTTTTCCAAAAAACTTTGAATCATCTATTTTGTTTTTTTACTCGGCTTAGATTCGGCTTCAACTTGTTATATACATATATAAGTTTGATAGTTTCGCTTTCAGATAAGATTCATTCATTTCTTATCTCTATTTAATTTTCAATAAAAATTCGGAATAAGTCACCATTATTTAACAAATTATTCAGAGCGGCCAAAAAACCATAAAATAAAATAAACTATATATATAAAAAAAAAACATTATTTATTACGCTCATCTCATTTAGCCTTTATATATACCCTACCACTATGGCTTCTCCATCGCACAATCTTCTTCATCTTCTCTTCTTCTTCTCCAAACAGTAAAAAAAATGAGGTTCTTGGTTAAGCCAACTATGGCAGTACTCCTCTTCCTAGCTATGATCGCCGTTTCATCAGCCATGGACATGTCAATCATCTCATACGACGAGAAGCATAGCATCTCCATCTCAAGCCGAAGCGACGCAGAGGTTGCTAAGATCTACGAGGAGTGGTTAGTGAAACACGGGAAGGTGAAGCTTCAGAATTCTTTAATGGAGAAAGATCAACGGTTCGAGATCTTTAAAGACAATCTTCGTTTCATAGATGATCATAACGAGAAGAATCTTAGTTATAGATTGGGTTTGACTCGGTTTGCGGATCTAACTAATGATGAGTATAGATCTATGTACCTTGGAGCTAAGATGGAGAAGAAAGGTATTAGAAAGACAAGCCAACGTTATGAGGCACGTGTTGGTGACTCGCTACCTGAGTCCGTTGACTGGAGGAAGAAAGGAGCCGTGGCTGAGGTCAAAGATCAAGGAGGCTGCGGTAAGTTTCTGTTCATTAGATCTATGTCTTAAACATGGTTTTATGGTATATAATATGATTATAATGGTATATAATATGATTATAATGGTATATAATATGATTATAGAGTATATAATATGATTATATCTCTATGATTGTTTCAAAAAGTATTGGAACTTGTTGGAAAAGGCAGATTTGCCCTTCCGGTGATTGTGGTTTATTTGGTTAGTAAACAAAAAAAACACAGTAAATGAAATATGAAATGTTACATGTAAAGAATGAAATATTAATAATTAGTTATAAATTTATAATATTAAGCCAAATGATGTTTTTATTCATTATATAATTATGAGTTTTGTTCACTTTGGTAATGAAGGGAGTTGTTGGGCGTTCTCAACAATAGGAGCAGTAGAAGGGATAAACCAGATCGTAACCGGAGACTTAATAACCTTGTCTGAACAAGAACTAGTCGATTGTGACACTTCATACAATGAAGGTTGTAATGGAGGTCTCATGGATTATGCTTTTGAGTTCATTATAAAAAATGGTGGTATTGATACAGACAAAGATTATCCTTACAAAGGTGTTGATGGACGTTGTGACCAAATCAGGGTTAGTACATTAGTTTTTTTGTTTTGACTAATAATTACATTTTATGTTATAACAACTTATATAGTTTTTTAATATCAACCCTTTGTAGAAAAATGCTAAAGTTGTCACAATTGATTCGTATGAGGATGTGCCTATTAATAGTGAAGAGTCCTTGAAGAAAGCTGTCGCGAACCAACCCGTTAGCATCGCCATTGAGGCCGGTGGTCGTGCCTTCCAGCTCTATGAGTCGGTATGAATATTGCTCATTGTCAATTGGTTTTGAGTTAGAACACATATGATATAATAACACGTTTATAAACGTATAATATATTATTTTTGGTGTCCGAATCTTTTATATTTACATGTAAATGTAGCTTAATATGTTCATATTATTAATTCACATTTAGTTCTCATATGTTGTTGATGTATTCTGTTTCCTATGAAGGGTATATTTAATGGAACTTGTGGAACACAACTAGACCATGGAGTTGTCGCGGTCGGATATGGAACTGAGAACGGTATAGACTACTGGATTGTAAGAAACTCATGGGGAAAGAGTTGGGGAGAAAGCGGATACTTAAGGATGGCTCGTAACATCGCGGCTCCAACGGGAAAATGTGGAATAGCAATGGAACCATCATACCCAATAAAGAATGGTCAAAACCCACCAAATCCAGGACCTTCACCTCCATCTCCCATAAAGCCTCCAACACAATGTGATAGTTACTACACTTGTCCTGAGAGTAACACTTGTTGTTGTCTCTTTGAGTATGGTAAGTATTGTTTTGCATGGGGATGTTGTCCATTAGAAGCAGCTACTTGTTGTGATGATAACTATAGTTGTTGTCCTCATGAGTACCCGGTTTGCGATGTTGATCAAGGAACTTGTTTAATGGTAAGTTATGATTCTTCTCACTTTCAAGAACATATATATAATGGTAATGTTTGAATAAATCTGACATAACCATTGTTGGGAATGTGGTATTGGCAGAGCAAGAACAGTCCATTGAGTATTAAGGCCTTAAAGCGTAAACCGGCTAAACCATTCTGGTCACAGAGCAGAAAGAACATTGCCTAAAGAGACCATTGAAGATTGTTTCTTTAGAGAAGACTACTCACTCATATGAGAGGAGAGATCTCTGAAGGGATTTGTCAGTTGCTTTTAATTGTTGTTGTTTATTTCATAATTAGATACTTAAAAAAAATGAAGCTTCTTTGGGTTTTATGTAAATATAAAATTACCCTAAGTTTCATTAAGTATCTTAGTTGGGTTTTTATTGATACAGTAACTTTATTGTTAATTTCTAAAGGCTTAATATTTCATGGCTATATAATGAAAACTCAACATTTCCTTTTCATCATCTTAATGCTTTTTAGCAATAGNCGCGCTTAGCGCGGGAATCTTTTAATACTATTATAATGTATTATTTAAATTTTTCCAAATTTAATATATTTGTTAATTTTAAAATTATTTTTAAATTCATCTAAATTTTAAAAATGAAGTTAAAAATAATGAATGAGAGTATTTGATGTTTTTAATTGTTTGAAACTTCTTATGAGTTAAATTATTTTGCTTATTTGTAAGAATCATGGAATTGTTTTCCTTGACTTTGGCATGAATTTTGGTAATTTAAAAATTTTCCTTTTTTTAATTTTCGTATACCTGTACTTTAAAAATGAGATACATAATTAGTTTATATAACAATATAATAATATGAATAATAAAATATATTAGATAAAAGATATTACTTAATATGAGTTTTTATATTATGGATCAGTAAGCCCAATAATATAATATTATAGAGTGTGAATCTAGATTTTGGGTTTTAATTGGGTCTAGACATATTGTATATACAGTAAATACATAAAATACATATGTAAAATTTCTTTTAAGCTAACCCTACGTTAACTTGTAAACTTACCCAACTTTTTCTACTTTCTCTCGCCGCACGCTGCATCTGGAGGAGGTATTCATCTTCTTCTTCTTCGTCAACTTCATATTTCAATGGTTCTTCGGTATTTGTTTTTAGAAAGTGTAAATAGATCTTTTTTTCTGTTACAATTTAGAATAATGAAATTAAACTTATAATCTTAGTCTTCTATTGAGTAATTTGTTATAATCGTTACTAAGTTTTGTAAAAAACTTTCAGCAAATTTCATCAAATCTCCAATTTAATCAATTTTTCTTTACTTTAACTTTTGATTGTGTGTATATATATACATATATATCGTTCTAATTTCAGATCTATTTTTCCATTGTATACATCGAACAATTAGCCTAAGTTTAGTTACTATATGAGTGTTTTTAAAGATTTTCTTTAACATTGTCCTCTCGCCGCATCTGAAGGAGATATGCTTCTTCTTCTTCGTCTACTTCCAATGTCTTTGAGTCTCGTGTATTTGGTTTTAAAAACTCTAAATCGATCTTTTTGTTTGGTAGAGGAGATTTATTGTTATGATTCAAATGATATTTAAAATTGGATTTAATTTTACTTAGTTTTTTCCCAAATTTTTTTCTCATCAAATCGAATCGGATGAACATGTCTTTTATGTTGTTTTGTGATTTTCTATGTTCCTACTCATAATGGTATTTATGAGTTGTGTTAACTATTATGGTAATTTCAGTCAAGTCAGTCCCAGATACACCTCGAAGCTATCCTCTAAATTACGAAAACACCCTCAGCTTTCTCAGCGTGTAAGGATACTATCGTCTTTCACCAAGTTTAATTAAAATTAAAAATAAACATTGTTTTTTAAAATATATAACTCACCATGAACAACAGAGGTGTTTTCTGAAGCATCCATTATAAGTATAACTCACGATGAACAAACGTTACAAAACTGTTTGATGTATTATAATATTAATAAAATAAATATTACTTTGTTAGAAATAAATATTACTTTACCACCAGTCATATCAATAAGAAAAAAATAAAATGAATAGAATTATAATATATAGGAGAAACTAAAATACAAGGATATTTTAATTTGATATTTAAATTGTGAGAGATATTAAGGAATTTAGTTTGTTGTATTAGGGTGAAATTATTAATTAAAATGCTAAATATTCTATGGATATTTAGAATAAAATTTGCTACAAAATTTTACTTGAATATAAAATAATTTTATGGCCAACCACATGTTTTAACATAGAAAACTTATTTTTTAATCATAACATAAGCTCATGAATTATAATCAATATTTTAATAGTTAAATTAAAATAATGCTTCATTGATATCATAATTTGTACATCATGTGTTTTGAAGATATTATTTTCAGAACAGATTACTTATATTATTTTTATAAATTATTTTTATTACGAAGGTTTATTTTAACTAAATTAGAATATTAACTATATCACACTATACCTGAATAATGTTAAAACGTTTTATGAAAAAACTTGTTCTAAACAACATTTATGTTAGGTTGATTAATAATATATACAATGTTTCCATTTTTCTCAAATTTTACATATGATTAGATATCAACTTATACTAATTTTATTTTAAGATTACTCAAATATTTTAAAATATAACTTTCTTTCATAACTAACCTAAAATTATGCTCACTGTTAGCAAATCAAACATATAAAGATTTTAAACAATCACATTAGATCATGAATTTATTACCAAATCTTATAAACTACCTAATATATTCAATTACCAAATCTTAGATTATTTCAATACTAGTGTTTAATTGTAATTTTACAAAATTATAATCTGATAATCTTATTTTCATTCATATTATTCTATAAAAGATTATAAATCTGAGAATCTTAGCATTAGATTTTTATCGTTTAAGGCATTAAAATATGTATCTTAAAATTAGATAATTAATAATATTATAAATGCTAGTATTTTAGTTAGTAAAGGGAAATTCAAAAGTCAGTAAATTTAGTAATAAAAAATATAAGTGGGCCTACATTATTAAGATTTTTTCTATTAGTATATACATTTTTAACTTTGCTACTAATAAACAAATAGTGTGATCAATACGTGCACATTTCACAATAATCATTAAAGTAAAAGTAGTAGAAATCTCTATTTTATAAGTATCATCTAATAAAAATAATTATTAAGATTTTTGAAAATATTTAGTTTTATATTTATTGTTTCAAAGCAAGAAGGATATAGAATAGTTAACATAAACGATTCTGCTTTTTCGTAAAAATTAAATAAAAAACAGTTTTCTAAACATAAATGTGAAAGGTCAAAAAATAATAATAAATACTAATATTGTTTTATAAATACATTGTATAAAGACATAACTCTCATTTTTAAACCCTAAATTGTTTTTTAACAATTCTCTCTAAAAAATAGATTTGAACAAATCTTTGAAGAGAAAAAGAAGAAATCAAAAAGAAAAGTTGAAGACATAACATAGCTTCATCATCAAAGAAGCAGAAGATGATTCAACCGGTAGAAACTAAAGAAACATCTTCTGAAACTGTTGAGTCTGAGTCTCATCAACAACCACCGGTTTCAAAGAATACTAATGAAGTTTTTGAAACTAAAACTCAAGATAGTACTGGCAAAAATGATTTGTTTAAGAGGATATAGACTGAGGAAGACGAAATGAATATGCTTGAAGGTGTTCTTGAGTATCAAATTAAAACGGGTAAAAATCTTGCTATTGATTTCAAGGGTTTATATGAAATGGTTAGAGATTCTGAATTTTTACATGGAAAGTTTTTTAAGCAATTTATTAGAAAGATTCAGTCTTTGAAAAATAAGTATTTAAGGAAAAACAAAGCTTATATTAGTGATCATGATCTTAAACGTTTTGATTTATGTAAAAAGATATGCGGATTTGTTGATGTTGATGTTGATTTGATGACTAACCTAAAATTATGCTCACTGTTAGCAAATCAAACGTATAAAGATTTTAAACAATCACATTAGATCATGAATTTATATTACCAAATCTTATAAACTACCTAATATATTCAATTACCAAATCTAATATTATTCCATTACTAATGTTTAATTGTAATTTTCCAAAATTATAATACGATAATCTTATTTTCATTCATATTATTCTATAAAAGATTATAAATCTGAGAATCTTAGCCTTAGATTTTTATTGTTTAAGGCATTAAAATATGTATCTTAAAATTAGAGAATTATTAATATTATAAATGCTAATATTTTAGTTAGTAAAAGGAAATTCAAAAGTCAGTAAATTTAGTAATAAAAAATATAACTGGGCCTACATTATTAAGATTTTTCTGTTATTATATAAATTTTTAACTTTGCTACTAATAAACAAATAGTGTAATCAGTACGTGCACATTTCACAATAATCATTAAAGTAAAAGTAGTGGAAATCTCTATTTTATAAGTATCATCTAATAAAAATAATTATTAAGAATTTTCAAAATATTTAATTATATATTTATTGTTTCAAAGCAAGAAGGATCTAGAATAGTTAACATAAATGATTCTTTTTTTTCGTAAAAATTAAATAAAAATACAGTNGATAATCTTATTTTCATTCATATTATTCTATAAAAGATTATAAATCTGAGAATCTTAGCCTTAGATTTTTATTGTTTAAGGCATTAAAATATGTATCTTAAAATTAGAGAATTATTAATATTATAAATGCTAATATTTTAGTTAGTAAAAGGAAATTCAAAAGTCAGTAAATTTAGTAATAAAAAATATAACTGGGCCTACATTATTAAGATTTTTCTGTTATTATATAAATTTTTAACTTTGCTACTAATAAACAAATAGTGTAATCAGTACGTGCACATTTCACAATAATCATTAAAGTAAAAGTAGTGGAAATCTCTATTTTATAAGTATCATCTAATAAAAATAATTATTAAGAATTTTCAAAATATTTAATTATATATTTATTGTTTCAAAGCAAGAAGGATCTAGAATAGTTAACATAAATGATTCTTTTTTTTCGTAAAAATTAAATAAAAATACAGTTTCCTAAACAGAAATGTGAAAGGTCAAAAAATAATAATAAATATTAATATTGTTTTATAAATACATGGTATAAAGACATAACTCTCATTTTTAAACCCTAAATTGTTTTTTAACAATTCTCTCTAAAAAAATAGATTTGAACAAATCTTTTAATAAGAAAAAGAAGAAATCAAAAAGAAAAGTTGAAGAACATGACATAGCTTCATTCATCAAAAAAGCAGAAGATGATTCAACCAGTATAAACTAAAGAAGCATCTTCTGAAACTGTTGAGTCTGAGTTTCATCCACAACCACCGGTTTCAAATTATACTAATGAAGTTTTTGAGACTAAAACTCAATACGGTACTGGCAAAAATGCTTTGTTTGAGAAGATATGTACTGAGGAAGACTAAGTGAATCTGCTTGAAGGTGCTCTTGAGTATCAAACTAAAACGGGTAAAAATCCTGCTACTGATTTCAAGAGTTTATATAAAATGATTTAAGCAATTTACTAGAAAGATTCAGTTTTTGAAGAATAAGTATTTAAGAAAAAACAAAACTTATATTAGTGATCATGACCTTAAATGTTTTGATTTATGTAAAAAGATATGGGGATTTGTTGATGTTGATGTTGATGACTAACCAAAAATTATGCTCACTGTTAGCAAATCAAACGTATAAAGATTTTAAACAATTTTACATTAAATCATGAATTTATTTTACCAAATCTTATAAACTACCTAATATATTCAATTATCAAATCTTAGATTATTCCATTACTAATGTTTAATTGTAATTTTCCAAAATTATAATCTGATAATCTTATTTTTATTCATATTATTCTATAAAAGATTATAAATCTGATAATCTTATCCTTAGATTTTTATTGTTTAAGGCATTAAAATATGTATCTTAAAATTAGAGAATTAATAATATTATAAATGCTAGTATTTTAGTTAGTAAAGGGAAATTCAAAAGTAAGAAAATTTAGTAATAAAAAATATAAGTGGGTCTACATTATTAAGATTTTTTCTGTTAGTATATAAATTTTTAACTTTGCTACTAATAAACAAATAGTGTAATCAGTACGTGCACATTTCATAAAAATCATTAAAGTAAAAGTAGTGGAAATCTCTATTTTATAAGTATCATCTAATAAAAATAGTTATTAAGACTTTTGAAAATATTTAATTATATATTTATTGGTTCAAAGCAAGAAGGATATAGAATAGTTAACATAAATGATTCTCTTTTTTTTCGTAAAAATTAAATAAAAATACAGTTTCCTAAACATAAATGTGAAAGGTCAAAAAATAATAATAAATATTAATATTATTTTATAAATACATTGTATAGAGACATAACTCTCATTTTCAAACCCTAAATCGTTTTTAACAATTCTCTCTAAAAAATGGATTTGAACAAATCTTTGAAGAAGAAAAGAAGAAATCAAAAATAAAAGTTGAAGAACATGACATAGCTTCATCATCAAAGAAGCAAAAGATGATTCAACGAGTAAAAAGTAAAGAAGCATCTTTTGAAGCTGTTGAGTCTCAGTCTCATCCACAACCACCGGTTTCAAAGAATACTAATGAAGTCTCTGAGAATAAAACTCAAGACAGTATTGGCAAAAAAACTTTGTTTGAGAGGATATGGACTGAGGAAGACGAAGTGAATCTGCTTGGAGGTGCTCTTGAGTATCAAACTAAAACGGGTAAAAATCATGCTACTGATTTCAAGGGTTTATATGAAATGATTAAAGATTTTAAATTTTTACATGGAAAAAATTTTAAGCAATTTACTAGAAAGATTCAGTCTTTGAAGAATAAGTATTTAAGGGAAAACAAAGCTTATATTAGAGGTCATAACTTTAAATGCTTTGATTTATGTAAAAAGATATGGGGATTTGTTGATGTTGATGTTGATGATGATTATGAATCTGATTAGTTGGTTGAAAACTCTAGTTTGGTTAAAGCTCTTGGTAGTTTTAGTGATAATATATAATAACAATTTGAAATTATATTTTTACCTCTACCATTATTGAGGTTGGTAAATATCTCTTTGTAAACTATATTAACAACTCATTTACCTTCATTTCCGCTTGAACTTGCATCAAGTATTTTCAGTCCTATCGGTGAAGTAACTCTTGATATAGCAACGTATAATTGACCATGACTAAAGACAAGTTTTGGTATGAGGTAAAGTTGAAGGGACTAAGCTTTAGCTAAAACGTATAAGAATTCCCGATAATGGATTTGATAATAGCCGGAATAGGAGTCACGTTGTCATTACTGTCCGCACAATGAGACTGTTGCAAAAATATGACTATCACACTATAAACCATTATAATCTCAGGATGGTTTAAACCATTTATTATCTCTTCAGCAACTTTGGAAGCTTCAATATTAGTTAACTTCGCCATGACTCTATCAAAAGCAACAAAAATTGCAGAACCCGTAGAGTCCTTAACAATCATCTCAACACGGTACCTCGGAATCAACAGATTGAAAATGATAATCAGATATTTTTTTTCAATTTAGAAATATTGAATAACCAAAGCCCTACTTGATCACCAACAGCAGTTGGAGAATTGCTAGTGTTACATGTTAGTGATGAGTCTTCTTTTTCCATCTTCTTACTACATGCTGTACAAGCAATAAAGTTTTACCCCCGTTTATTCTGGATTTTAACAATATTCGCAGTACAGAGGAACTCAATATCCTACATATGTTAAAACAATACATATACTATGATATTAAGGTAAAATATATGAAAGCACTGACATAACATAAAATGTTTGAGTAACTTAACTTTACCTGCGAATTTGCTATCAATATGAATTCATTCAACTTTCCAATTAAAACATGTTCAATTTTTTGAACACCTTGATATTTTTCAATTGAGTTGGTGTCTTTAAACTTCCATAACATAAGGAAGATGTAGTTGACGACATCTATACATTTAATCAACCTCTCAATAAAAGTTTTAGTTGCCTCAACTTTATCATCAAAGAAGAAATTAGTAGTTGCAGTAGCATTGAGATATAAATCACCTTTCCGTTTTAAAAACAACAAATGTTAGTAAGTATGTGAAGCTTATATTCCATAGTACTTTAAACTTAACTGATGTATTCACCTTCAAAAAATTTTGGGTTTTTGTTTGTCGTCAATATGATGCAAGATTCAGAGTTTTTAGTTATGAATATTCTCTCCAAAGTTGTCGCATGGTCGTCAAACGCAGTTATTCGTGCCTTATGGCCACTACAATTACAGAGAGATAGTTGTCCGTTAGAAAATATATGTTTCAACTTTTCATGATATAAACGAAAATGAAAAAGACCTTCCCATTTGGATGTTAAGCAACATTCTCTCAATTTTTTCAGTAACTCCATTGTGAAAAGCCTTCATCGAGCATATTTGACTAATAACATCTACATTACAGTTTAAGATCTGTCACTACATTAAACGATAGCACACTATAATTAAGAAAAAAACTATGACGAAAAAGTATGCACCAGGGAGCTCTTTGTTAGTATTCCCTAAAGAGACCAACTCATCATGGGTTCGAGAACGGAAAAAATCTTTCGGAATCGGTTGGGTATGCTCTGATATCTCAACCAATGTCGTAGTTGCATTGAAACGTAATGAGAGGTGAAAATCTGTGAGTTTGTAACGTGCATTCCCACAGATTACTTCGAAACCAGTTATGATGTAGATGACTGCTTGCCGTAATTTAAGCTCGAAAATAGGTAAATGATTGACATTGATGGAGCATTGGACCATGGTCGACTGTATGGAAGAATAAAAGAAATAGTTTTGAAATATGAAACCAAATATGTTTTAAATAAACACAGGGAAGTACTTTTTCATCAATGAATAATAGTTATATTCCCATTAGCTAACCATTTTTCTTGACATTTCGTGCAGGCCACTGTCAGAGCAAGCGACCCACAACATGCTGGAAGTCTCGCCCTGCTTTAAGCTGTGAGAAGGTGACAAACTGGGATTTCATATTTTGTAATTTTTTTGAAACAAATAATTCAAAACCTTGGAAGAACATCTGTATTTATACATGGTGACTGCAGAAGACATTTAATGGCGTTATTTTAAAGAGATAGACAATTCGTCTGTGCAATGGAGGAGCTTAACGTCGACTACCTTACCATTAATATGGTGACAATGATTTACAATTACTAAATGTAAATTACAGTAATAATAAAAACAGTAAATACTCCTTAATGCACATCAGTTTTAATGAGTTTGGACAATGCAATGGTCCACTTTAAAAAAAAAAAAGTTACAAAGAAATGAAGAGACAAACCCGACGGTTTTATTGAAGGTTTTATCGAAAGTCCTAGAGTTTCTTCCAGTTTTTTAGGTACTTAATGGTTCGAAAATAATCAATACATGTATTTTATCATTCATAAAACAATAAATGATTTTTAATTAAAGAATATTTGAAGATAATAATAAATCAAATTTAAATAAAAAAATTTAAAAAAAGAGGTGGCGTCTAGGTAGAGTCCTACGTGGCAGCATCCGAAGAGAACACAAAACCAACTTTATATATATAGATATTTAATTTTTAAAAAATATAGTAAAATAACTTTTAATATTATATTAATTTTGATAAACTATTGATAGAAAATCATAAAAAGCCTTTGAATAAAAACTATTTTTTATTCATAACTTAAATCTAACCGTTAATATCAAATGAGTTATGTTGATTGTTTTGTAGTAATTCAATATTATTGAATAATATTTAAAAAAAAATGTTAATTATTGTACTAACTGACCTAACAAGTATCCCAAGTTTTTATTCGACCCTGTATTTAGAAGGTTTTACTAGTAAGAGTCTCTATATTTGCTTATCTAGGCCCTAAGACCCAATGGGCCCTATTGTAAAGAATTGTTGCAAAATTACCTCTCAATAAAAAATTAATTAGATCAACCTTACGAATTCCAAAGTAATCTGTAATACAGTTTATACGTATATCATTGAGGTCTCATCGTTTTATTCCAGCAAAAAAATAGATAGAAACATCAAAACTATGTTGTTTTGATAATAAGATTAATTTACAAAAAATAAAAAGTTTGATGATTTTTTTACACAAAAATAAAAAATAAAAAATTTAAAAACATTTTTACTTAAAATATTTAAATTAAAAGTTTATTTACTTTAAATCTTATTTTCCAAGACTTTTTCAACTAATTACAGAATATCGTAAATTATCGTTAAATAAGGATATTTTCAAACTTTTAGTTTTAAATCAAAAAAATTAAAACCAAAATAATAAGGTTTTTTTGCTTAAAACCATGGATTTTTATTTTTTCAAAATCAACCCTAGTTTATACTAATGTTGTTTTATGGTTTTGTTAGATTTATAATGTTGTCACATCAGCATTATATAGAAAGTCAATTTAGTGGTTGACTTTTAAAATTATAAATTTAACTTGCACACAATTTAAGTTAGGATTTATATTAAAAACAATTAAAATTATTGGATTTTTTAGGTTTTTTAGCAGAAATCCCTAAAAATATCTTTGTTTTAACATAATTTTTAAAATAAATATTAAATTTCCTTTAATATGTAATGTTACTTAAAAATAAGACTATAAGTGGCAATGCTTTTTATGGCTTTAATTCTAATTCTTTTCCAAAAATCTAAGTTATACCTATTCATGATTTTGAAAATATGAATTCCCTAAAAAAAATAGGGAATCTATATTTTGATGGTTTTTCCACATTCATAAACATGATCTAAAATCTTATTTTAAAATCAAAATTAAGAGATTTTATTGTGNTTTTTTTTTTTTTTTTTTTTTTGGAGAAATGTTGTTACAACATGCGTCAAGCTTAAATGTATGGCTTTTAAATGGGCCCTAATTTAAACATCAATTCTAGTAGGTTCGTATAACGTCTGCTCATTTGGGCTTCGAAATGATAAGGTAATGGTGGACAAAACAAACTGTATTTATTGGATATGTTGTACAAGATTTGCCGTAAATATTTTTACAGTATTATTATATATATATATATATATATTAATTTAATTAAATTAGAGTAATTTTTTTAATACTATCATTTATTGTTTTTAAAGACAAAATTAAATAATTTTTTTTAATTAGATATAAATACTATTTTTATCAAAATCATATATTTAATTTAATGTTAGTGTTGAGTATTTAGTGGTTAGGTTTAGTTTTTTATTATTTGAATTGAGTATTTAGTGATTGAGTTTAGTATTTATGGTTTGGGTTTTATGTAATTTCTCAAAAATATAATCTACTTTTTAATTTAATTGAATTATTAAATCGTAATTTTGTTTTAAATTAATTTTAATGGTATTTGTGAAAATTAAAATTAATTTAGTGGTATTTTTAAGAATTGTCCATTTAATTATCTAAATACCATATCCTTTTTTCTATATAAGAATAAAGTCTTTTATTTCCTGATTTTGTTGATTTTTATATTGATTAAATTGAAATCATTTTTTATTATTTTAATTTATGGAATAATTATTTATAGAGATGTTTATTGTATAGCAATTAAATGATAGTGGCAAAGTTGAAAGAGAAATGCTTTTAATTTTAAAATTCAAGTGGTGATTATATAACACGACTATTAACACTAGAGAAAGAGATAAGAAAATGGAAGATTGTAGGAATGTGATGTGTTGTTTTGTCGGCCAATATTTGGGTTTATCTTTAACTCACTTCTCTACGTGTCTTCTTTTATTTTTTCTTTAGTGACGTGTCCCCTTTCTAATTTAACTCTAAATTTCTATAAATATCTTTCACAAACTAAAATATTAAACTAGCTCGGGGCAAAAAGTGGTATCCGTTGCGGTATATCCATATCCGATCCAAAAAATCAGATTTTGGATACGGTCAAAACCGTTCAAATTATTCTATTAGGTGCTAATCTCTCTACCCGCGTGTTTCGGATTGGGTTCGAGTTTTACCCGATTGGATATCCGAAAATCCATAATGTTACTTAAGTAATTTTAGTTTTCGGTTTTTAATAATCGAATAAAATTCGAATATCGGTTAAATTTTAAAATAATCCGTTAGTTTTATGAAAATTAGATGCTTATTTAAGATTTTAAGTGAATAATTCAAATGATTATATACAAAATCGTATTTTTAAATACAAAATTCGAATTTTTGGATGTAAAGTCGGGTTTTCAAAAATAAATTCGAATTTTCAGATTAAAAAATCGGGTAATCAGATTGGAAAGTTTTGGATTTTCGGGTGTAAATTGGGGTTTTCGGGTCGGGTAAGAAAAATCCAAAAATTTTGGGTTTTTGTCGGATTTTAGATTTTGTACCCGAACCGATCCGAACCCGACCCGGAAAAACAAAAATTATTCTATTGGAGTATAGGTGTCTAAACCCAAACCCGATTGGGTTTTACCCGAACCCGACCCGACGAATATTATGCCCAAGGTTAGAGTAAACCAAGAACTGAACCAGAACCAAAGCATTTTATTTTTATAAATACCTTTGACTAACTAATGACTAAACCAAGATTGAACCAGAACCAAAGCATTTGACTATGAAAACATCTAGCTTAAAAAACCAAGATTTTTTTAATAGCTAAATAAACCAAGAACTTTATCAAAAGAATATTCCAAGAATTGATCCTTTAACATAGTTATCCTATTAACACAAAACATAGTAATTGGTCTTACTTACTAAGCAACATTGAAAGTAAGTATTTATTAAGAGTCTGAATGATAAAAATATCATAAACTTTCAATAATTTATGATTTATAAAGTTCAGTATGTAACCTTTAGATT
>KE158963.1:72926-96316 GCA_000411055.1 Leavenworthia alabamica | reverse complement strand
CCTTATCTCATGTCTTCTTGTCATTGCAGGCTAAAGGTTTTGTTGCTAATTCGTTCTACAGTGGTCTTACTGCCACAGAATTTTTCTTTCACACTATGGGTGGACGAGAAGGTCTAGTTGATACAGCGGTATGCATAAATCTTTTTCTTTTCATCCTGATCCACCGGAAAATAGGAAAAAGTTCTTCATTGAAAGAGAGAGCCATGATGGTTCTCTGAAGGGTGACAGTGTTTTAAGTTTTGCCATCCGCACTAAAGAGGTAGCTCCACCTTGTGTAACGATATTCTTGTGTGCTGCAGGTGAAAACTGCCAGTACTGGTTACATGTCTCGCAGACTGATGAAAGCCTTGGAGGATCTACTTATCCATTATGATAATACAGTGCGAAATGCCGGTGGATGCATACTTCAGTTTACATATGGGGATGATGGAATGGATCCAGCACTAATGGAAGGAAAGGATGGAACTCCTTTAAATTTTGATAGATTATTTCTGAAAAGCCAGGTACATTTTTCTATCTTGTATATAGGTTTTGGTTTCTCGTTATTTAGAGGCTCACCACAATCAGTACTTGCATTTTGCAGGCAACATGTCCTCCTCGATCACACCACACTTATCTTTCTTCAGAAGAATTGTTGCAAAAGTTTGAAGTGGAATTAGTCAGACATGATAAAAGTCGGGTTTGCACTGACGCCTTTGTGAAATCTCTTCGAGAATTTGTTTCCTTGCTCGGAGCAAGGACTGCAAACCTGAGTCAGGTTTTAAATAAAGCATCTGGTGTGACTGATAAGCAACTCGAGGTGACTTTCTTTGTCTTCCTTATTTGGAGAAGAAGAATACTCAGGGAATTTTGCATATTAGTATTCTTTGTGTTGATCCCTGATTATATATAATGTTAATATTGAAGAAAAGTTATCAGTCCTATTCTCTTCAGTGTTTTTTTATCTTCAGACTTCAGTAATGTAATTTGACAAAAATTTCCAATTCCTTGTGGTGTTTGGACAAAATCTGAAAATTACCTCTAATATATGCAGGTATTTGTAAAAATTTGTGTATCTCGCTACCGGGAAAAAAAGATTGAAGCAGGGACTGCAATTGGACCAATAGGAGCTCAGAGTATTGGAGAACCTGGAACACAAATGACTCTGAAAACTTTTCACTTTGCTGGAGTTGCAAGCATGAGTATCCTTGTTATATATGCTCATTTTCAGAATTTTGCTTTTGACCACATATGAGTAGTTTGTTGTTGTGATTTCCTGATTCTGGTTCAGATATCACACAAGGAGTCCCTCGAATCAATGAAATCATAAATGCTTCTAAAAATATAAGCACACCTGTCATCTCTGCAGAACTTGAGAACCCCCTGGAGTTGACTAGTGCACGATGGGTGAAAGGCCGCATCGAAAAAACTACTTTAGGACAGGTTCTCTTCCATCTGCATTTTGATCTGAATTAGTTTACATATCCAGTATTTGATGGTCGCTGCATTTTATAAATATCAACTATTGAATCGTTAGTCCAACATTGCTCCTTAGATACTCTTTCTATTTATCACTGTTTTACGGATCATGTTATAAAAATCCACTTGAAAAATGAACCAGGTTGCTGAGAGTATCGAGGTGCTAATGACTTCAACATCAGCGTCAGTGAGAATAATTCTTGACAGTAAAATAATCGAGGAGGCTTGTTTGTCTATAAGCCCTTGGTCGGTAAAAAATTCCATCCTAAAGACCCCCAGAATCAAACTGAACGATAATGTAAGGTCCTTAGATGTTATTGCTGTATTCTTTGTGGTGCACACAGGTCTAAGTCTCTTTGCTATGTAAATTGTGCAGGATATAAGGGTTTTAGATAAAGGCTTGGATATCACTCCCATGGCAGATAAAAATAAGGCTCATTTTAATCTCCACAATCTGAAGAATGTGCTGCCAAATATTGTAGTGAATGTGATATTCGTTATTCCTCCCTCTCTCTCTCTTAGATATATATACAAAAGTCTACATTTTCTTTTAATTACAATTTCTCTTTCACTGACTTAGAGAATTAATTTCTGTTGAATTGTTATGATAGGGGATCAAAACAGTTGAGCGAGTTATTATCGCAGAGGATATGGACAAAAAGAAACAGATAGATGGGAAGAAAAGGTGGAAACTGTTTGTGGAGGGGTAAGTTTTCTCGACCTTCAACTTCAAGAGATGAGAATGTCCTCTATTCTTTTCTCCTTCCTATAATTGCTAGCTTAGCTGATAATAGATGTCCTCTTTGGGCATAGTTTGTTTTCGTGAAACCTTGATTCAGTTCAATAAGATGAACTTGTAGTTGTCAGTATTCCGCGTACTTAAACCAAACATCTGAACAAAAAACCTGTCTAATAAACAAAGTTACAAAGACATAGACATGTCTAATTTGGAACGCTTATGAATAACCGACCCGGAGCTTTGAAGGATAGCAATATAGACAGTATATGCTCTCTTTCCCATTAACGTAGATTTTGAATCTTTTGTTTGATATATGTTTCAGAACAAACCTCCTGGGTGTTATGGGGACTCCGGGAATCAATGGGAGAACAACTACAAGTAACAATGTTGTAGAAGTGAGCAAAACACTGGGTATCGAGGCTGCAAGGACAACAATTATTGATGAAATAGGAACAGTGATGGGAAGCCATGGTATGAGTATAGACATTCGTCACATGATGCTTTTGGCTGATGTCATGACTTACAGGGTCTGTTCTAAAGACATTTGAATTTGTTATTATATGATCTCTATTAATAACATTTTAACAAATATTAACGAGTAAATGTCACTTTAAATTCTTGATCAGGGGGAGGTTCTCGGTATACAAAGAACCGGGATTCAGAAGATGGATAAGAGTGTGTTGATGCAGGCATCTTTCGAGAGGACTGGAGATCATTTATTTAGTGCAGCAATTAGTGGAAAGGTTGATAACATTGAGGGAGTTACAGAATGTGTGATTATGGGCATACCAATGAAGCTTGGAACCGGAATACTCAAAGTCCTTCAAAGGTCAGACTTCATTCTTCTCTATTTTTGCCATTGCTATATGAATCTCCTTAGTAAAACTAACTTTGTGGTTAATCTTGATCAACAGAACTGATGATCTGCCAAAGCTGAAGTATGGAGCTGATCCAATCATCTCTTAAAGAGACAGAAACAAAGTTTCACAGCAGTTGAGGCTGCAGAATATATTGATCACAAATCAATGCAAGATCAATGGAGATGAAACTCTGGTTTCAGATTATTATTTTTTGGTCTACAAAGGCGAAAAATGATGATTTGTTCTTATCTTCTCTGTTCTGAATCTTCTGATCATTTTGTTACATATAGTAACTAATAGTAACACTTCACAAAAAAACAAAAAAAGTTTTGACATTTTGAGGTCACACAATCTTATTCTACTTTGGGTAAGTCATAGAGTGTAATCTGCAGCTGCGACGCATCTGACTCTGTCAAGACTTGTCTTATGAAAGCCCTTCTCCACCACACCTCAAATGCTCGTTGAACATTTGGACAATCATCACCTGTGCTCAGAAACCTATCAAACCATTTCATCAGAATCACCTGTTGTTGTCTCAATGACAAGGTCAATATAGTCTGGCTGAGTCCATCCTCCACCAGTTTCCTATCTAAAGATCTTGAAGATAACCTTCTCATCCACCCGAAATCATCATACAGTGCCTCTAACCATGTATTCAATACCGCAAACCTAGTCTCTCTGTTTACCAAGATCCTTCCTTTACCAATACCAACACATATCTGCGCCGTGATCTTACTTATTTCGTGTCTGTACATCGTTGGGATCTTTGAATGAAGATTCGCTAGCTCCTTTTGATCAGCCCATAGCTTCACAAACTCATCACACATTTTCTTCTCAATCAATATATCAACCATCCATAGCATGTTATCAGCTTCTCTTGCGATTTCTCCCATCAAAACACCACGGTCTATTGCAGGATCATTCATCTTTGTGGTCACTTCAGATAAGCAAAGCACAAGAGACGTGAGACATCGATGGCACAGACCGTAAAGTGTGTCTCTAGATACATCATGATCAGCTTCTTCCCTAAGCAACTTAAAAACCAATACTTTCATCTCTCGCCTAGCTTTATCATCTTTGGCTTGTAAAACACCAGTGAGGAGCTTCAAGAAGATATCATCGTTTACATCTCTCGTTAAGGAAGTTGAAGGTTCAGAAGAAACTCTCTGAAGAATCAAAGTTACTGAATCATCAGGAAGATGAAGCTCTTCAAGACAAGAAACAACAATCTCTTCTTCATCTTCTGACCAAGGAACAGCTTCCAAATGCTCTAAACATGACATTACTCCTTCATCAAACATTATAGCTGAAGAAACCTACAAAAGAAGAGATTCAAATCCATCACAAAACCGAAGAAAACAAACCAAGAACACATTTATCAAAACCAAACTGAGATTAAAAATTCAATACCTTGAGTAAAGCCAAGATTTTGATGATGTTTTCACCAATCAACTTCTTCTTGAGATCATCACAGTACATCAAAACAACAGTCTCAACATAAATCTCCAAATCATCACACTCACTTATCTCAACCATGTGAGAAACACCTTTATGTCTTCTAGAATTCATCTTCTCCATGAAAAATCTACTCTTCTCTGATAAAACCTTCCTATGAACATCCATAGTGACTCTGTAACCGTCTTTTCCCACCACAGTCAGCTTAACATCACTTGGCCCGAGACTGTGGCCATTCTTAAACTCCGTCAGGATCTGAGACACGCGCGCGTGAGATTTCCTCCGTGGCTCGCGGTTGTTCTCGTCTGACATCATATCGAAAAGAGTCGGGTTTGAGTGTGTTGATTCTTTTGGCGGCGGAGGAGAAGGGAAAGAGGATGATAGTTTAGCCGGAGATGTGATTCTTGAAGGAGAAAAAGAGAGAGAAGGGTCAGCGATAAACCCTTGTTTGATCATGGTTGATACTTCTCTTGACGCCATTGAAGAAGTAAAATTCTCAAACTTTCCCAAAGTTATGATTTACCAGAAAAAGTATGAAACCAAAATTTCCGCGGGAAAATTAGCAAAAGATTTGTAGTAAATCACAAAAACAAACAAAGGAAGAAGATAATTGGGACTAAGAAGAAGTTTAAGAGAAGACAAGAAAAATTGTGGGAAGTTGTTTTCTAGGGAAAATAAAAGAGTCGACAAAGTTACAGACTTTATCACAAGAAAAGGAAATTGGAGAATCCAAGAAAATGAGAGCACTTTGGATCTGAGAATAGGAAAAAGAAATAGTATACAATTACAATGGCGAGTGTGGAGATATGATTAATGTTTACTTGTTTTATGTAGACATGAACATTTTGGGAAAATACAGCTAAAAGACACGGGAATGAGTTATTCATAAATTAAAATATATTATTCAAACTATACAAATTTCAATTTATTTTTGAAATTAAATTAAAAAATACGAAATTTAAGTGAAAAAATGGATATTCTCATTCTTTTTTTTTTTAATTTATTGGAAAATCGTAAATTTTTATTACCAAGAAAAATATATCGAAAATAGGACAAAAATTAGATACTTTATTCCAAAATGCAGTGGCCTAGCATAGTTGTATGTATCTTTCACCCGATAGATGGATCATTGCCTCCATGTGCTCTCCTCCTTTTTGGTTTATTTTTTCTTCTTTAAAAAGTTATTATTGGTCCTTCCGGTTTGGTTTTTATTGATCGGGTCAGCCGGTCTAGTCCCACCATCTGACCGTGGCACAAAAGGACTTATGTGCTCATACTGTACTATGATAATACGTTTGATCGAAACATGTACTTGGATTTTATCTCTTGGATCTTGTCAATCAAACTAAAACATTGTCGTTTCTATGAGTAAGGTCGTAATAAAATTTATATATTCAACATCAAGCTCAAAACTTGTTTTTATTATATAAGGAAGTTCAAAACTTGTTCTACCGACTACATAATTTCAATTATCGAATTTTATTTATATATAGATTATATAACAGAAAAAAAACGAATAAGATGTTGTCGGAAGGTAATTGTGGCCCAAAACATTAACTTCTATTGTAAAGCAAAGATTTTTCTTTAAACTACAAAATTTATTACTTCAATTGAAATCTTTGGTTACCTATCTTACATGGCAAATGTAACGTTAGATGTTATAATCATGAATATGAAATATCAATATACATGTGTTTGATTATGATATCAAAACAATATCTTATGATACAACACAATTCATTAAATTTGTATTCCATTTGTTCATCTCATCATGAATTGATACAATTCTCTTTCATTTTTTTCTAATTCCCATTCAATGCGACCAAATGTCTTAATCTCATAATTAGAGGCCCAAGTTATATTATGGGCCTATAAATTTGGGCTTTATAGGAAAAAAAAAAAAAACAAAACACAACACTGTATCTTCGTATTCAACATTGAAGACGCCATTACCGTCACTGCAAATCCCTCTGCTTCTTCCTCCATTCTTATAATCTTTATATAATATGAAACCTCCGGCCATATCTCCAGCCGTAATCTGAACAGAGAAAGAACATTCATCTCCTCTTACCATATTCTCTCTTCTCTCTCAGCTTATAAATTTTAAACTCCACTGCAGATTTCGAAAACTCCGATTTGCATAAAACGTTCTTCACATATATGTCCGCAAGTAACAGTTCTCTGGTTACGGACAAAAGTGATCCGTAAAGAGTAATATTTTGGGAAAAGGTTAACCACTCTGACCTAAAACAAACAAAAAAATGCGATAACTTTCATCCCAAGAAACAGATAAATTAAGCAGCTTCTTCTCTTGCTGACTGAAACCATATATGAAATCATCACGAATCTAGACTTTCACAACAGGACTTGTATAATAGAAGAGGCGTTCATCTCCGCACAATACATGTCATCTGGCTTACAAGGAACGCCTCTGAGGCACCGGTGGATCCACTTCGATCGGGAAAGCTGCAGCTTGTTGCATTATCATCTCCGCACAATACATGTCTGGTCGTTTATATATATCTGTTTCTGTACACATAGTCGCTGCAAGTATCAGTCTCTCTAAACCTTTCACCGAGTACTTATTACCAAGTGTTGCATCAATTACTAGAAGCGTTGACTCATCTCTATTCCATATTGGCAATAACTACAAACAAAAAAATATAAAAACCTAAATTAATATATTACTTGCGTAACACGAAACCTAGAAACAAAGTTCGAGTTATATACCCAATCAGCAATTTTCTTTCTCCCATCAGGTCTCTTCACGTCGAAAGACTTCTTTCCGGTGATAAGCTGTAACAAAAGCACTCCAAAGCTATAGACATCGGAATGAGTCGAAACCAACCCGAACTCCTCTGTTTCTGGTGCGACGCATCCTGGTGTTCCCTTAACCGGTCTGATCTCGATCTGCTGCTCAACCCGGTTTCTATTTTCAATTACTTTAGTAGCCAATCCAAAATCAGTTAGCTTCGGTACAAAGTTCTCGTCAAGTAAAATATTCCCAGCCTTGATATCTCCATGAATCATCTTTAACCTAATGTGTAGATATTTTAGACCTTTAGCTACACCCATAGCTATTTTCATCCTTGTTTCCCAATCCAAAACATGACTTGGTCTCGCACGTGCTATATAAAAGAGAATTGATTAATAAACCGGAATTGGTTTAGAAACTAAACCAGAGATTATTTAGGTTTAATTTTTACCGAATAGGTACCGGTCTAGAGAGCCATTAGGCATGTATTCATAGACTATAGCACGGTTACGGCGACCGTAACATTTTCCGAGAAGTTTAATCACGTTTGGGTGATTAGCTGCGTGTAACGTTTTGACTTCAGCAAGGAACTCGAGATGACCGGTTTGGTTATTTGGATTTTGAATCTTTGCAGCTCCAACCTAATGATTAATTAATTAAAAAAATATGAAATTAACCATAAAGGACATGGAGTTTTGAGTCAAAGTGTTTTTACCTTGTCTATTATTGGGAAATCGCAGCGATAGACGTCGCCAAAGTTGCCTCGGCCGAGAAAATTTGTTCGCCGGAAGTGTTGTGTTCCGTCAATAATTTGATGCCATGCAAACGAAGGTCCAGAATCGGCAGGTATAGGTGGTGATGAAGGGAAAATACTAGGACCCGAATCTGCAAATGAATTACTAAAAGTTACAGATCGAACTAGACTTGCCTCGAAACAAGAATGTTACGTTAAAGAATTGCTTCGAGACTTGCTTCGAAACAAGAACAACTCTACTGATGTCACTAGTAATAGAAAGCAGGAGTGTTTAACAGTAAAACGAAGAAGTAAACCTAAAAACAGGGTTGCTTATATTACAAGAAACTCGATTTCTAAAGATTGATAAAAGAGAAACGAACCTGGGTATTCACGATCGTCAGGGATTATGAGATTGTTTCGCCATACATTATTGAGAAACTCGTTATTACCAAATGGTGCGTCGTCTTCGTCTAGTTCATCGGCACGTAATGATGAATCCGTTGGTTGCCGTTGTTGCCGTGGTTCAGATGATTCCGCTGTTTCTTGCACTACGTTACTTGCGTTTCCTTTTCCGAGACAGCATAAAATATGTTGCATCGTAGCGATTAACGAAGATGAATCCTTCTTGAGAGCGAGGGAAAACGAGACCAGAGAGGGATGATAAAATCAGGATCACACTATCACCAGAAAATTTAAAAGTTTTATAAAATGATATAAAAACAATCAATATTAGATATTTGAAAAAATATTGATTAGAAATTGATGAGTAAATAGATTGTTTCTATAATTAATATTTGTATAACAATACTATTATATTCGTAGAAATACTATATTTAAAGAAGATTTACTTACTCACTACAAAAAATCATTTTGCATTATGTATTTTTAATTATCAAATTACTTATAATTGATGTAAACTATTTTACATCATTTAATTAATTAATTTTGATCATAGTGATATTTTATATTTCTAATACACAATATTTATATAGGCTGGGGTTATTGTTAATCTGTGTCAATTACAGACGAAAAAAAGAACAAAAAAATATGTGTCAATTACAAAAAATAATGTTATATTTTGTATCCTTTTTATTTAAGTGATATTAATATTTACAACAGTTGTTATAATATATGTTAACATTTCCATCACTTATAAATAATTAATATTAACACTAGTATCAACAATCATAAATGATTTGAGTAATTGTATCATTTTAATAATTGATTTAATAGTACCTTCATTTAAAATAACTGTACTAAAACATTACTTTCATCATAGAAAAACAAATTAAGTGAATATGTCACTTTTGGGCCTTGGGCTATAGATAGTGGGCCGTAATTGTTTATAAATATCGATCCTGTGAGAGGAAATTTGAAAACTCATCCTCTTTCATTTTGCAGTTACTTCCTCTGGGTAAGATGATCCAACGATTTGTTACTTTGATTATCCTTGAATTTTCTCGGAATCTTAGCTTTTTTTCCGCTGAATTGTCTCATTACTTTGATGATATCTGCGTTTTTGGTGTACATTTGTTCAATTTTGCTGTATTATTTTCTGAAGCGCCGGCTAATTACTCTGCGATTTACTGATAATCTCGTTTACTATTCATTGATTGTTGCATTCTTGATGAAACTTTGAAGTTTTCACTTGAATGTTCAGCTAATCAACTTCTTGCTCCATCTGAATCTTATGTTCGTCGTGTATCGTTATCTTTCCAAGTTTGAAAATGGGAAGATTATTCAAGATAGATCTGGAAGGACCTGTTTACAAATGCAAATACTGCCAAATTGAATTCGTTGTTTACGAGGATCCTCCAGTCATAAGGGTTTGATTTAGAAATAATTAACATTTAATTAGATTTTTAAAAAGGTTTAACATTTTCTATTCTTGAAATTGATTTTATGATAATTGTGTTGTGTGTTTGCAGACACTGCTCATACAATATCCAGCCAGCATTGGAAAACTATATTACAACTTCACACTTTATTAATAACTCTTTTTTTTTTTGCTTGGCAGCTACAACGTAGTGATTGAAAATGTTACATTGAATCTCTTTAAAAATAGAAAACTTGATCATCAAATGCGTCCACTGTTATGTATCTGTTGTGGCTCTCATATCGGCTTTTACTTTGTATATAATATAAAACTATACTCTTTATATCAAATTCAACAACATTATTTGGTGTTTTTCTCATTGTTGTGTTTTTCACACAGGGAGATAAGAGATTGGTGTACAATGAAGGAAATTTCTACGTCAATAGGTGATGATCGATGATCCATTTTGTTGTTATTGCACCAAGAATATCTTTTTAATATCTCTCTGTTTCTGAAGAATAATGGTGATGATACATTCAAATGCAGGTTTAAGCTACTTGGACCACCAGAAGGAAGCGATGATGAGAATCCATGAACCGAGAATGAATAATAGTGTGTGTGTGGTGAAGATTTTGTTCGTGTACAATCTTTGATTCTTCTCTTTATACTTTAGAAACTTTTTTTGTTGTGTATGGTCCATTTTTGGCTGGAGTATAAGACTTGAAAACATATAACAAAATCTGGGTTAAAAAGACATTTTTTTTAGTTTGTTGACCAAATGCAGAAGATTTTATTTTTGTTTCATGTCATAAAAATTCTCTTCTTTAACACTTTTTCTACTTTTACAAACAATTTTGAAAGAAGAGTGTTTATCGCTTCTTCTAATTATGTTCTTTATTGATACAATCTAAAAATCTCAAAAGCGTAAATAATGAAACTGAAAGAGTTATCTTCGGCTTTATTGGTTGTTTTCCTTTTTTATAGATCATTTTGATTATTATGGTACATTGTATTAATTTATATCTGTTTTCCATTTTTTTTTTTTGGCAAAAAATGGAAAATAAATATATTTCCTTTTCTCAAACGAATCAAATAACATATATGACGTTTAACTAACAAAACAAATAAGTTTCCTTTTCTCTCTCTAATGAACAAATATTACATTCGGATTACATTTTTTTTTACAAAATAAACTTTATCCAAGCTTTTTTAGTGGTTGTTTCCATTTTTTCAAGAACAGAAATACTAAAAAATAGGAAACTACGTTAAATAGATTTCCTTTTATCAAATAGATAAGTTTCCTTTTTCCAGACTCATCTTTGAAATACAAAGACTTTAATTCTTATAAATACTAAGCTTCATCAGAGATCTAACACTCACAAACAAATTAACAATCTCTTTTACTTTCAAGAGTAATTTCAAAGGTTCATTAACAATGGCCATTCGTCGTGATTCTTTTTCAATGATGAACATGTTCAATGCTTTACCACATCTCCCACTTGCCACCGATCAACAAATACCTAAATGGATCTCCACTTTCGTTCCTCCTCCGGAATTCACTCCAGTCATCTCTAATACTCAGTTGCCCTTGTCACATGACTTGTTCAACATGATGATTAGCGGCGAAGATGTGGTCTCCTTTAAAAATATGATCTCAAAGTTAGACAGAACTCAGCTTCGGAGGATGGCATGGTCGCTGACGTCAGACTCCGATCTGTTCATGGGGATCACTAGAAACATGTACGGATCCAAACGCGTGCAGAAACTCCTTGGAAAATCAGATGACATGGACTCACACTTCTTAGGTGCTATCTTGCGCAACTTCCTCAACGTCATGACCGATAAGTACGCATCCTACGTGGCTATACGAGCCATGCTCGTTTTTGACATGGAGAAGAAAAGGGTAATGTACGAACTCATTCTCCACCACATGTTTGACCTAGCTTGCGACAAACACGGCTGCATTGCACTCAACGAAATCATAACAGACTCGGATGATTCTTACTACAGAAACCATATGCTAGACTTTGTCACACACCATGCTCTCGGCCTAAGCAACGACCCTTTTGGTAACTTTGTAGTGCAACACATGCTTAAATTTAATAATTTGCGTTGCAATTTTAACGTCGCAGCTAGTCTCCGAGGCCATTACGTTGACATGTCGTTTAAAAAGCATGGAAGCTATATCGTGGAGAAGCTTCTTGAAGTGGAGGAGACAGTGGTCGATGTGGTTGTGGAGCTTTTGGAATGCGATGATAACAAGTTTATGAGATTGGCTAGGAATGAGTTTGGGAATTACGTCGTAGCTAAAGCACTGAAACTCACCAAAGAGATGTCTATGATTTATCTGTTTTGGAGCTTGGTGCAGAAGCTCAAACCTTTTCTATGTTTCTTGCGTAGATCTCATGGGAGCAACATTGCAAACATCTTGGACTCACTTGAGCTTCCTTTTTGACTATACTAACTCTGTCTTTATCATGTCTCGAACTTAAAGTGTTTGATTTTAGGGTTATTAGTTATTATATAATTCTTGTATTTTCGTCATGTTTTGTTTGTTTGTTTGAATCAAAAAGTTTGAACGAAGAAGAGTTATAATTTTCCTGAAAAACAAAATTGGCTATCACATTATTTTCTTGTATTTTTATTTAACAACTGTATACACAGTTTTGATAGATAATATATATATGTGACACATATTTTTAATATAGTTTTTATATATTAATTTATCAAACATTATTAGTCCAAATTGCAAAATTAATTTCCGAATCGGCTAAAACAATGAAGCGGTAAACTTTCAAAAGGCAGACTCAAAAACTGGCGCCAGATCGAAAATCATATAAGGTTTCTCATTGGTTAATAATAGAGATGAGAGGATCGTACTTCATTTAATATCCACCGTCGATAATAAATTAATCCAACGGACAGATGTCTTCTCCCTTAATTTTCCCTTTCACCTATAAATCGATACAGAGGATGAGTACTGTAAATTACAAAACGAATCAAAATCTTCAATCTCTCAATTAGAAACAAAGATAGATAAGGTAACAATGGATTCTACCGTGAAAGCGAAGAAAGGATTCGGAGGAAGAAAGGCCGGTGGTCCTAAGACAAAATCTGTATCGAAATCGATCAAAGCTGGACTTCAATTTCCAGTAGGAAGAATCACTCGTTTCCTTAAGAAAGGACGTTACGCTCAGAGACTCGGTAGTGGAGCTCCAGTTTACATGGCCGCAGTTCTTGAGTACCTCGCTGCCGAAGTAAGTTTAATAGATTTGTGTTATCAGATCTGGATTCTCGAGGAAATCGTTTCTGATTTGAGTATATTGTTTGTTATAGGTATTGGAGCTTGCTGGTAATGCAGCAAGAGACAACAAGAAGTCAAGGATCATACCTAGACATCTTCTTCTTGCGATAAGGAACGATGAAGAGTTAGGGAAACTTCTCAGTGGAGTTACAATAGCTCACGGTGGAGTTTTACCTAACATTCACTCTGTTCTTCTTCCTAAGAAGACTGCTAAATCTGATGAAGAAAAGGCTCCCAAATCACCTGCCAAGTCTCCTAAGAAAGCTTAATCTTCTCATCTCATAGTGTTTTTATTTTAATCCTGTGTTTTGTAATGTTTGGCTTTGTATCAAGCATTTTAATCCTTAGTTTCTATATGTATTTCGTCTAGAATGTTGTTCAGAATCCTTTTCCTAAATATAAAAGGTTTTAATAATCTATTTGCCTTCTTAATCCCTTTATCCTCTCTAATTTATTTTATTGGCAAATTTATTCCAAAATACGAAATATTAACATTTCAACAATTTTCGTTGTGTTGGAATTATTTAAAAAATATAAAATGTTCAATTTACTTGTTCGTCGTAATAACAAGACAACTCCATTGCGATACTTAACAGCTCGTGGATCTAGTTCAAAGTTATTCGTCGGAGGTATTCTTGTCTCTATCTCTCCTTGATTTGTCTGCTCTATTATTGTTTTACCTTACAATTTCTATCTTTGAAATTAATGGGGGAATATTATTTAATTGATTTTTGATCTGTGATACAAAGTGCACTCTAACTGTTTGATAAAATGTGTGAAAGAAACACTGATCTTGTGTATACACCTGACCAATGCAGGGCTGTCTTACGATACTAATGAGCCTGTTTTGAAGAATGAGTTTGAAAAATACGGTGAAGTTGTAAATGGTAAGATCAACAATATATGCAGTCTATTATATTCTTCTGCAAAAATCATTTATAGGATCAAGAATGAGGTTTGTTTTTGGTTTCAGTGAGAGTAATATGTGATCACAAGAACGGGAAATCTAAAGGTTATGGCTTTGTGTTGTTTGATTCAGAAGAAGCAGCTACTAATGCCTTAGTTTCCATGAACGATCAGGTCTTTACACAAAACCAATCAATTTTGACAAAATATTATTTTAACATATCATTGACTCTTATTGTTGATGATGATGATGGTGACTGTCTTTTGTTCAGTTACTCGAAGGCAGAAACATCAGAGTCGAATATGCTAAGACTAAAGGAGGTTTATATCAGAATCAGAACTGATTCTCAATTCCTCAAATTACTTGTACTTCAGATCTCGTTAGAATTATTTGCTCAATTTTGTGATGCCATGGTCTTATATGTGTATGTTTCTCTTCAAGCTTTGTTACTTTTCAGATTTGTTATTATTGCTTCAACAAATATTAATCTGCCATTAGTAATCGTAAAACAAAGAAATCCACGTCTTAGCTCAGTTTTGATATTTCGGCGGTGACAATGGTAAAGAGTTTTTAGAAAAGGCCCAAATAAGCCCAATAATTTTATTTTAGGCCTACATAATAAAAGCCTGTGACTAGTAAGTAAAGTTTCAGAGGGGAGCCCCAATAAAAGCAAAAACCCTAATTTGATATGTCGTCGTATTTGTCCTCTTGTTAAACTTTGTGTCTTCGTCGATAGCAAGGAGAGGTTAGAGCGGCGGCCATTTCGATTCCAAGGTTGAGACTTAGGAATCATGACGTGAAATAAGCCTAGAAAATTACTAAGAGTTTTTCTTAGTTTTAAATTATTTTCCTCTATGTAATAGCAATTTGATAGTATTGGTTTCAATATACAGTTTGATCTATTGAAATTTTGCTGTTAGTTGTTTGCGATTATGGTAAGCTGAGATTTGTGTTTTGTATTACAGTTATTGAAGAATGGTTAGAATAAGTGTGCTTAACGATGCACTTAAGAGCATGTACAATGCTGAGAAGAGAGGGAAGAGACAAGTCATGATCAGGCCTTCTTCTAAAGTGATCATCAAGTTTCTCATCGTCATGCAAAAGCATGGTATACTGATCTTCAAGCTTATTTGTTTTTTATTTTACTTTGATTCAAATGTACCTGTTCTTGCTCCATATTTTAATTTGCTTATTTATTTATGAAACTGTAGGTTACATAGGTGAGTTTGAGTACGTTGATGACCACAGGTCTGGTAAGATTGTGGTTGAGCTTAATGGAAGATTAAACAAATGTGGAGTCATTAGTCCTCGTTTTGATGTTGGAGTTAAGGAGATTGAAGGTTGGACTGCTCGTCTTCTTCCTTCTAGACAGGTCAGTCTTGTTCATATGAGTCACAGGCATAATATGTAGGCTCTGTTTTTATTTCCTATTGGTTATGCTTTGTTTTCAATGAAGTTAGTGATCTTACATTGAATGATGCAGTTTGGTTACATTGTTCTTACAACCTCTGCTGGTATTATGGACCACGAAGAAGCTAGAAGAAAGAACGTTGGTGGCAAGGTTCTTGGATTCTTTTACTGAACCAAGACTTGATGAAGAGTATCTTACTGTCAGGTAATATAATACTACACTACTTCTCCTTTTGTTGGGAAGACGAATTCGATTATGCTCAAAGTTAAGTGTAGTAGAGTTTTTGATGCATTCTTCTGTTTGTTTCCTTAGATAATATGCCAAGTTTGTTCGTTTTGGGTTTTGCTTAAACATTGTTAAAGACTTACAAAGTAGACTGTAATTTTTCAGTTTATGTTTCTTTCAAATGAATTATGCTTTTCTTTAGCCAATCATATCTATGGGGACATTTAAATTTACATATACATATATATTACAAACAGATTTATGATCTTGTTTTATTGTCAATATCTTTCTCTATTTTATACATAAGACTTAAGAGAGTATTTCAAGATCATTATATCATGCATCAATATTTATATATATGAAAGTAGATATCATCATTACTATGAAGATGATCTTCATAAAATGTTCTAAGGACATTTAGGTTTGCCTTTGGAATTCTTCATATCACGATAACATGGACATTCATCTTTATTTCCATAAGTGCCTGAGGGAACACAACCATTACATTTCCCACAACATATATTGCAATATCTCAGACATCGATCTTGTCTTCCAGCTTTTGAACATCTCATATTGCATTTACCTCCGCATAATGCTAATTTATTTATCATTATACATTTATAAAGTTAGAAAGTTAAATACAAATTGTATTTTTTGTATAGTAATTAAATGATTTATGTTTACACTTACATGAATCTGCGGTTGAAAGGATGAATAAATTAGATGTGAGGAGAAGAGAAATGATAAAAACTTGTAAAACTGTGAACTTCTTCATCTTAGTGAACTTTTAAAATTTTTGAAGAGATTTTGTTACGTTGAGAAGTTGAAGAACAAACTCAAACAATGCAAAAGAAGTGATGTTTTGAGAGGAGGAAAATGAGGCTACAATAAGAGTTATTTATAAAGAAAAATCTTGGAGTTTGTGAAACGTTATTATCTTTGTTTATATAAAAATAAATAAAAAACTGCAAATATAAATTAATTTATCTTATATACACATTAGATTATAACCCACGAGTTTTGTTGTATTGAAAAATATATTCGACGTATATTTTTTACTATATATATAAAGATATATGAATAGAATTGTGATGTATTTTATATATAGTAATTTTAAATTTGAAATCAATGATATAACAATAGTTAAAATATGTTAGTATGTATTTTTTTTGGTATTTTTTGTTAGTTTTTATATTGTTTAATTTATATATTATATTAATAATTATATTTTTTGTTTATAATATAGATTTATCAATAACTATATTTTATTAAATGTGATTGTTTTGCAGATTTTTAGGTTGTGAAATTATAATTTTGATAATACAATATATGATAAAATATTTTAATTATAATAAATAAAATTATAAATAAATAAATATATACAAGTGATGTAAAAGCATATTAATATTAGAATATTTGAACAATTTTTTCTAATAGATTCAGTTTTTAATTAGTACTGTTTTCAACTATTGTTAATTTATTATCCCATATATTCCAACTTATATATCGTATTATTAGTTATTACTAATATAAATGTGATTATAAAACTATAGTAAATTTGCTTCAAAACATATATTAGTGTCGTTATTATTGAAGTTAGATATGTGTATATAATATAATAATAAATGAAAGGTTGACAAGAAAAAAAAGATTATGTAAACATACACATGAAATAGTTATAGTTTTCTTAATGAGAAGTATCTGAAGGCACACAATGTCGTTCACGTTGGTCGACCATCGCGTTAAAGCTATAATAAGAGTGACACACGTAATCGAAACCTAAAGGCACGATAACTTCTACAGCTTTCCTCCATTTTTTTCTTTTTTCTTGGATTTTCAACATATTTAAATTTACAATTTCTAAAATAAAATCCATAGATATGTTAAAGTATATGTTGTTTAACATTATGCATCTATTCAAACGTTATAAATAGATCTATTGTGCTGAGACGAATCTTTTACAGTCGGTTCACAAATGGGATGGTTCCAACTTCGTATTGATTTAGGTATAACGTTTTTCATATAGGAACCTCCAAGCCTAGCTGGACTTTACTTGTTTTATTAATGGGTTTTTGTCTCTATGCTTTACTTATTGGGAAAAGTATCTTAACTTTCAAAGAAATCAATGAAACACTTTAAGCTCGAATTCGTTGGCTAAGACTAACGAGTAACAAGTAGTATCTTATAAGCCCATCAAAGTTAAGTAATTATTATCAGTATTTATGTCACGTGTCTAGTTCTGATTAGTCCATCAGATTTATTATATTTGTTTGTTTATCAAAAAGGCCTACAACGAGTTATAAAAGAGTGGCCCATAAAAGACGGGCCCATGGACTATGATCTCTTTATCTCGTCTTCTCAATTTCGTGTGTTGCTAACGTAAGCTGGAGGTAGTATCGTGTACGTTAAGAAGAAGAATGGAAGTATAATTAAGAAGCAGAAAGATAATTTAAAACCAGGGACAGGCGTATTTTAGTCGTCCGCCATTTTCATCGTTCTCGTTCTTCTTAGCTCATTTTTACTATTAACCAGGGAGAGTCTCTTCGCTGCATCATTTTGATCTTGGTACACATTCTTCGTTGATTCCTTAGATTCTTCAATTTTTTTATCTCAAGTTATTTAGTTTCGATCTCTTGAGTTTTATTTCCTTATTAGATTCAATGGCTGCTCCACCTGCTAGGGCTAGAGCCGATTACGATTATCTCATTAAGCTTCTTCTCATCGGTGATAGTGGTACGTCTTCTCAAGATCTAAGCGATATAATCTAAGATAAATTTGAATCACTCTGTAAAAAGCCGATCTACTCATTGTCGACATTGCTGGAATCTCTTGTCTAATGCTAAAGATTGTTCAGTGCTACAAATTTGAATCCATGATCTCTCGTTCTCTGTTCGTATTTGATTTGAATATCAATTTTTGTGAATTGTGTTTTTAGATCTTTGTGAAAATTGTTTGTTGCAGGTGTTGGTAAAAGTTGTTTGCTTTTAAGGTTCTCTGATGGCTCTTTCACCACTAGCTTCATCACTACCATTGGGTTTGTATTTTTTTCCAACTCTGTAGATTGTGATTAGTGACTTTGATTATGTATATATTTCTCTCTTTTTAGATGTTTTTTCTGAGTTTGAATTTTGTTGCAGCATTGATTTTAAGATAAGAACTATTGAGCTTGATGGCAAACGTATCAAGCTCCAGATTTGGGACACTGCTGGTCAAGAACGTTTTCGAACCATTACCACTGGTGAGTGAGTGAGACTTGCTTTTCATAAGCAGCTTACTTGCTTCAACAGTCTACTTAAACCTATATTAAGAGTCACATTTTGATGCTCTTAACTCTTGTGGCTAATGCTTTTGTTCAGCTGATGGGTTGGGAAGATATAGTTGCTTAAATTTATAAGCTTCTTTTACTGTAACACTTGTTTGAAGAGTTGATCTTCTTTTGTTAATGATATTTTGTGCAGCTTATTATCGTGGAGCAATGGGCATTTTATTGGTGTATGATGTTACAGACGAGTCATCATTCAACAGTAAGTTTTCTTCTGGCTACACATACAATATCATCATTTGTCTTATATTTCTGCTTTGTTCTTGACCTTATTGCAGACATTAGAAACTGGATTCGTAACATTGAACAACACGCTTCAGATAATGTTAACAAAATCTTGATAGGGAACAAAGCTGACATGGACGAGAGCAAGAGGGTACAAATACAATACAAGCTATTTAAAATACATTGACATTAACCAACTTCTTAATACACGACTAATCAAAACTAATAGCTTTTTTGGTCCTTGACACAATTTTCAGGCTGTGCCAAAAGAAAAGGGTCAAGCACTTGCAGATGAATATGGAATCAAGTTCTTTGAAACAGTAAGCCAAACATCAATCTTTAATCTCATGAGAACGACTTAAACTACATAGCTCGTTTTCGTATGCTTACATAAAGTTACTTCACATCTCAGAGTGCTAAAACAAATCTAAATGTGGAAGAAGTTTTCTTCTCGATTGCAACGGACATAAAGCAGAGACTCACAGATACTGACTCGAGAGCAGAGGTTATTCTTTCACTTCACATTTATTTGTCCACACAACTTAAAAGAAACCTTTTTCTTTGTCACAAAATTTATCATTCATTCAGCCTACAACGATCAAGATCGGTCAAACAGACCAAGCAGCTGGAGCAGGACAAGCCACACAGAAGTCTGGCTGCTGTTGAAGTTGAAAGGTCCCAAAAGCTGAAGTGACCTTTTTGTAGTTTGTTCATTAGGGTAATTGAATCTTGAAGAAATCGTCTGATTCAAACTTTTGCTTATAGTATCCAATCTCTTCTTAGCTTTTACTTTCTTTCATACTTATAAAGATTTTCATTACACAATTAAACAAAAAAAGAAGAGAAATTAAAATTAAAATTAAAATTAAGATCAAGCAAAATGTTTATAATCGTATAATCTTCTTCCGCATAATAATATGATACAATGTTCAGAAGGAACGCTCTTCTTTGCCATAGATACGCTGAAGTTCCCTAGTTGCAGCTTGGAATGATTCTGAATGAAATCGAAAACATTACATTACAAAAAATTCAGAAGATAATGCAAAATCCACGAAGAAAAAGAAAAAAAGATTGAACCTTTCCAGATACGAAATGCTTTCTGGTTGATAGGAGAACCAAAAACAGTTTGAATCACATCAAACAGCATACTCTCTGAAGTGTTCCTCAGTTCTTGAACTATCTGATATATCGTCTTCCCGTTTTCAAAGTAAATATGATTATTTGGATGCTTTGTTTTACATCCAGCATGCCTCTCGAATGCATAAGCGTTAAGCACCTTGAATGATTAGAGTCGAAAGTGAGTGTTCCACAACAAAAAGAAAGAACATTTCTGTTGACTTACCTTTGTGAAATCGCAAGTTTGACATCCGCAGAGGTAACCCGATCCTTTGATGACTCCTCGAAGCTCCTGATGTAAGTTAGTTTATATGAAAATGGTAACCTTAGCTTAGCTTAGCTGAGTTGAGATATTTAGGTTTTACCTCACGTGAGAGTGAAACATACTTCACAGGAACACCATCAAGCATACCAGTTGATATTAAGCTTCTGACGTTTGATGGAAAGCTTGTGGAAGCTTCCTTTTTTGACGTCTTGGTCTCTGCTTTGTTCTTTGGAGGAGGTTCCAAACTCGGTTTAGCCACTTGTTGTTCACTTACAACTCCATTTGTTGTCTGTGAACTCCCAGTTTCTTGGCCATAGACCATATCAGATGTTCCAATTGGATCTTGAACATAAGATTGATAGTTTCCAACTACATTGGAACTAGAGCCCACACCATGTTCATCGTTAATATCACCAAATGTGATCCCATGAGAGTCCTCATTGCCATAAGGATGACCCACCAGTGCGAAGTTTATAAAACTACCCTCGTTTTCCCGGTTACAAGCTTGGATCGAAGATGACTCAATTTTCCTTTGACTATGACCGTCTAAAGCACCATGTGTATTCATCGTTTCCTTAACTCGACTAACCGGAAGTTTTCTAATTCCATCACCACCACCAAAACAACTCCCAGTCCCAGCTACCTCCACACCATTAGATATCGACAATTCAACAGATGTGTCTTCCATATAACTTTCAGCTATACTCTTAGTCTGTTGGTGGTGGTGACTACCAACTTGAGTTCTATCTCTATCACCAAACAAAAGAGGTGGTCTTGGCGTCATTTCAGCTCCAAGAAGCCGATCCATGAACTGGTTTGATACAGACTGAAAAACCGATGAGCTTTCCCATAAAGGAAGACTTACATTTGATTTTCCTAACCCAATTGGATCTTGCACAGCTTGTTTCTTGTTTGGAAACATCTCTGAGCGAGAAGAATCCACAAACCAAGAATGAGGACGTTTTGAATCATCTCTTATTGAATGATCATCATATACTGAATCTTCCTGACTTGTATGCTCATTATTCTTCAAAACCCAGAAACCTTTGCTTTCATATGACTAAAAACAATACAATTTTCAAATGAATCAGAAGTGAATACATTTCTAAACCCATAAAAAAAACAAATATTTTAAGAAGGAAACATAAACCCTAATACGAAATTTGGAGATATACCATTATTTAGCTCTTTTTTTAATCTCAGATTAAACTAAAACGATTCAAATTCAATCACTGACGTCGTCCAAGTGCTGGGTCCAGAGTTCTTATCTTCCCCAGAGATTTGAATTTTGCCAAATTCAAACGAATCAGTAGAAGTAAAGGATCTGTTTTTACAGAAACAGAAACGACTCAAAGATCTATCGATAGAGAAATTAAAACCTAATCGTTCAGTAAAAGAGTGTTGAAATTTGGAAACGAGAAAAACTAACAGAGAGAAGAAGAATCGATGATCTTACGGTGCGCGAGAAGCACCCGAATTTTGCTTCAGCTAATCTTCTCTTTTTTTTTTCCGCAAAGCATAAAGCAAAAATCGCATGATCTAATGTTACAAGCTTATCTTACGCGTGTTGAGTGATGTCTAATCTAGACCGTTCATCTCCACAAGAGTTGTGGGCACCAACTTCCTTTATTTATTTATTTTTATTACTCCTGAACAAATAGTTTATATTTAGGGAAGAGATAAAAGTCGATATCTTTTGTATATGGGCAAAAACAAGGAGCTATGCTTATTCACAGCTCAGAGATTGGCATGTTTAGGAGCAACATGAGTTAAAGGTGAAGACTTAAAGAGCCATATCTCACGAGTTCCACTTCTGATGTTTCAAAATTTGTTTTTCACTATGTCACATGGTTAACTCATGTACTTACTTCTGAGTTTGGTTTTGTTTAATAAATAAAATTTCAGGGTATATATAACGTTGATAGGAGAGCATGATTCATGAACCACTTGCACAAGAAACACAACAAAACTTACATGAACGGGAATAACGTATATTAGCTCAACTATACAAAATAAATTATTAACTAACTATCAACGTTCACCTACCACTCACTTTCCCTTAAACATTATGATAAAAAAATAAATAAAATCCCACAACACTTTACATCAATCATCTTATAGATTTTCCCTTTGTTCATTCTCCTTATTGTCTTCATTCTCATCTCCTCTTTAGAACTAGATAGAGAGGGATGAGAGATCTAAAGCCTATAATTTTTCTGCCTTGCAAAAATAAAAGTCAATTTGTGATCAACTAAATAAGTCGGACGGACGCGTAAAGACATGACTAGTCTTCTTGGTCATACTATATTACCAACGCATTTACAACTACCTTCTCTTTGTTTTTTTCGTAATTAATGTTCAAAATTTAAACGATTATGAATCTATACACTATAGTTCGGGTTGTTTTTATTCTTGGTGTGACAATTATTAATACAATATTTGACAATATAAAAATTAAAAAGAATGTGATATTTTAACCCGAGCTAAAAAACGAAAGATAAGAACAAATCCATTTACAATGCTAAATAAAAATATATTTTTGCCTAAAATGGGATAGAAGAACTACACAACGCTCTATGGACGTTTCCTATATCTGCATATGTATATGCATAATCTAAAAACCCTAAATACTAAGAATAATTCAAAGAAAGACAATATATTCAAAAACAACACTAAGGAAAGTAAAAAAAAGAATCAATAAATTGTTCTTCCAAGCTCCAACTTGAGATTCAAATTCTCTACCATCCCTAAACTCAGATCCAAACAAGCTATTCTTTTCCCACTGCTAGATTTCTT
>KE158963.1:37650-69204 GCA_000411055.1 Leavenworthia alabamica | reverse complement strand
ACACTCTTTCCACGGCTGGTGGTAACTTTGTTCCTGGAGCTAATGTTTTTGGACTCGGGAACGGAACAGCCAGTGGTGGCTCTCCTAAAGCTAGAGTGGCTGCTTATAGGGTGTGCTGGCCATCTGTAAAAGACGGTGGGTGCTTTGATGCTGATATCTTAGCAGCGTTTGATGCAGCCATCCAAGACGGTGTTGATGTTCTCTCACTTTCTCTGGGCAGTGGTGCTGAAGATTATATGAGCGATGGTATAGCCGTTGGATCCTTACATGCCGTACAAAACGGTATTACAGTAGTGTGTTCTGCTGGGAATTCAGGTCCTAAACCTGGAACTGTTTCAAACGTTGCACCGTGGGTTATTACAGTCGGAGCTAGCTCCATGGATCGAGAGTTTCAAGCTTTTGTTGTTCTCAAAAACGGCGAACGCTTCAAGGTTTGATGTTACTTATATTCATTTTTTTTTAATTATTCCTAGTTTCTTGCGGTAGAAGTAACAGGTTTTAAACGTAGGGTACGAGTCTCTCAAAGCCTTTACCCAATGAGAGTATGTACAGTCTGATCAATGCCGCAGATGCAGCACTAGAGAATGTGTCCCGGACAGATGCGTAAGAACAAAAGCAATTTCTATTTTGGAGATATGTAATATTATAAGTTAGTAGTAATAACTTAGTGTTACATACAATAGATTGTTATGCAAGCAAGATAGCTTAGACCCGGAGAAGGTAAAGGGGAAGATCTTGGTGTGTCTTAGAGGAGAGACCGGACGTGTAGAAAAGGGAGAGCAAGCGGAAGTTGCAGGAGCTGTAGGAATGATACTATGCAATGAGAAAGCTACTGGAAACGAGATCATTGCAGACGCTCATGTTCTTCCTGCTTCTCATATCAACTACAAAGATGGTTTAGCTCTGTTTTCTTATTTAGAGTCTAATAAAGATCCTAAAGGTTACATGAAGGCACCTACAAGTGCACTGAACACTAAGCCAGCTCCTTTTATGGCCTCTTTCTCTTCCAGAGGACCTAACCTTGTTACACCAGGGATCCTCAAGCCTGACATCACTGCACCTGGAGTTAACATCATAGCCGCTTTCACGGAAGCTGTTAGCCCAACGGAGTTAGACTCTGACGATCGTAGAATTCCTTTCAACACTGAATCAGGTACTTCTATGTCTTGTCCTCACATCGCAGGCATTGTTGGTCTGTTAAAGACTCTTCACCCTCAATGGAGCTCAGCTGCTATCCGCTCAGCCATCATGACTACATCAAGAACACGAGATAACAGAGGAAAGCCAATGGTTGATGAATCTTTCAAGAAAGCAGATCCTTTCAGCTACGGCTCAGGCCATGTCCAACCCAATAAAGCTTCTCATCCTGGTCTTGTATACGATCTCACCACTGAAGACTACCTTGACTTACTCTGTGCCATTGGCTACAACAACACCGTCATCTTTAAAATCTTTTCTGAAGATCCAAACTTCAGGTGCCGCCAAGGAGCTAATCTTCTTGACTTCAACTACCCTTCCATATCTGTCCCAAAGCTCTCATCCACTGTGACCGTTAACCGCAGACTCAAGAACGTTGGGCCGCCTGCAACGTACAGTGCCTATTTCAGAGCCCCGCTTGGAGTAAGGGTCTCCCTTGAGCCAAAAAAGCTCAGATTCAGCAAAACAGGGGAAGAGAAGATATTTAAGTTGACTCTGCAACCCAAGTCAGATTGGAATTCTTCTGGTTACGTCTTCGGAGAGCTGACGTGGACTGATTCCATTCATTATGTTAGGACTCCCATTGTCGTCGAACATTCAAGCTAACCATCATTCTATTTCTTCTTTTTCACTTTTCTTTCTATTGATCGTTCTATTGGTTTGGATAATATCAGTGTCAACTAATATTGATTTTCAAAATAATATAAAACTAAATCGCATTATTTCTTTAGAGTATTCTTTATTTTCTTTTATTAGAGAATTTCATTTATACATCTTTTACTTAAATTAAAAGAAATATACAAATTTCATTTTTCTTTTTTTGATATACTAAACAAATTTCTCTTTCCAATAAAAACATCAAATAATAAAAATAAAAATAAGATTTTATATAAAAGTTTACATTAAAAATATAAAATGACACTATTTGGTAACAAAATTTTTGTGTTAAAAAACATTTTTTAGGAAACGGAAAGAGTATATTTAATCTTATANATACTGTGGGGTTAAACCCGGCAACGAAGTGATGCAGACGAGATCTTCATCCTCACCTTCGGCGGACCACAGCCGCAAAGACCAGCTGCAGATCCTGGACCCCACTTCTTTTCGCGGCAATAATTTGCATGGTCGGCAACGATCGTCGTCTAGCAACAATGTCCATGTCGATAAGGTAAATGACCTAGAGATCAAGCAAATTGTGAAACCTAATTGGAGCTCTTTTTCTGAAATTTTATCACAATTAAGAATAAAAAAGTTTCTAACTTAAACGTTGAAATTGGTGCAGACGAATGTGTTAGATTTGTATTCTTTTCTGTGCAAAGTGTAATGTTGGGATCAAATTAGTAAATGTATGGTTATAATCTTGACTTGAAGATAGATCTTGACTAATCTTATTAAAAAAATCTCATCTTTAATCATTTTGGTTTTGTGGGCTGTATAAACGAACAAAAATCAAACCGGTCCCTTGATCTAGATTTGAAACGGCACAATCATATGGATTTTGAATCAAGTACTTAAATCAGTATGTTATGCTTTTGCAGGATCACCGCCGGATTGAATATGCCTCCAAAGGTTTCCGATTACCTAAAGGATGGTCCGTTGAGGAGGTTCCAAGAAAAAACTCATATCATATTGATAAGGTACTTATGTAGAGAGCTTATGAGAGTACAAGAGAGATGTTTTCTATTGTTATTGTAGACTCTCTGCATAAGTTACTAGGTCAAATAACTAACAACCTAGTTCGTTAATGTGGGATGGAGTAAACAGAGAAGAGCAGAATGTGAAACGCATACCTCAACTCTCTTGTTCTTTGCAGTATTATGTTGAGCGAAAAACCGGAAAGCGATTCCGTTCACTTGTTTCTGTTGAGAGATACTTAAGACAATCCAAGAACCATGCAGATCAGCAGCTTATGCTTTTAGAGTGTCACCCAAGGTCGTCCAAAGATTTCAGTTTACCTGATGGATGGATTGTTGAGGAGAAACCGCGAAGAAATTCTTCTCATATTGACAGGGTACTCATCTGATATTTTGGTTTGTGTGTTATAATCAAGGTTTTCAAAGGCTTTAATACTGTTGTTTGCAGTCTTATATCGAACCAGGAACCGGGAATAAATTCCGTTCTTTGTCAGCTGTTGAGAGGTACTTGCAAGCAGCCGGGAAGGTTACAGTTAACTCGGTTTCTATGGTGCAATCCCAGCAGCTTTCTGTAAGTTTTCTAAGCTTACAGATAAACAAAGTTTTGTTTTTTTTTTAACTTTGATATCATTTAGAGGTACAGATGATGAACTAGTTCTATACAAGGTTAAAATGGTTTGACTGTGGTTTCTTATTTGACACATTTTCCAGGTTGTGGTGAACCGGTATGATACCAGATTTCAGAACGAAGTTATTGACCCAAACCCGCCTAAGAAAGTTAAATGGGTCCTTACCGGTCCAGGTGGAAACATGTTTACTCCGAATGTGAGCGGATCAGACATCTCTAACTCAGTTAAACAGACATGGTCCGAGGCGTTTGTTTCATTAATGCAAGACCGCTCTTAACCAAAATATGAATCCTATATTTTGCCTACATGTAGCCGGTTTTATCGCTGTTGGTTAAGGTTAAAAAGCTAACCCGGTCGGTAGTCTCTCTGAGTTGTTCATATTAAGTGTGGGGACATTAAACCAGATCTTGGGCCAATCTCTCATTAAAGGTCATATAAACAAAAACAAATTGTAACAATCGCATTCGATGTCAGATGTATAATAAATGAATTTTACCTATCATATCGTAACTAGTATATGAAGTGTACACGCAATCACAGCTCTTTTTACCAATTCAACCCAAATGTGAATTTACTTCAATGAAGTCAGTCACCAACTACAATATCTTATCTCTCTATCTATAGTAGAATGTACTGCAAAAAATAAGACTGAACCCTTCTATACATTAGTAAATATTTCACTCTAACCAATTATTTGTTTCTGTCATTTTATATTATTAAATCCGGTTATCATATAATTGTGATAAATTTGTCTTTGTTTAACTACTTGTGAGTTGTGAAAAGATTGTTCATCTAACAAGTATAATGGATGTTCACTTTAATCAATGCATAGTATGGGATTTTGTGATGCATTTTCTTATTTTCATAAAATTTTATGTCTATTATGTATATTAAGACTTTGAAGTTTGAATAACAATGTTATTTAACACTTCTAGAAATGGGTAAGTGGAAACTTCTAAATTTTCAAGGTCAAAAGACAACATTGTTGGTTATTGAAATTTTCATTTGGTATCAATATTAAAGTAGTATATTGTGTACGTGCTACATTTTTGATATTGGAGTTGACGCCCAAAAGAAGAAATAGGCCAAAATTATAGGCATATAGACTCATTTTTTATTTATAACCTCAAGACACCACTACCCCAACATTGACTCTTAGCTCTGTAAATTTCAAGGCCAAATATCACTTTACCACATTTCAATGTCATTTATGTCGATATATTAATGTTCTCTAAACTAATCTTAGAGTCAATTAGAGAGGGTCAAAACTAACTGAAAATTAATTGAGAAAAAAAATATTAGCAAAAAGACACATAGGCTTAAACTACCACATTTAAATAATATATATATGTACCCATCATGAACTCTAATTTTGTAGCATGCAAAGGAATTTTTTTTATAGTTACACAATTCACAATGCTAACAACTCATCATTCCCTATTATTTGTTACTTGAATCCAAATTAAGCTTGTTAGACATTTGTGCCGTCTTGCTTCCTACTCATCAAACATTCGTGCCGTTTTGATATTGCTGTCCACCATTGTTCTTTAGAGCCACCGACTTTGGTTTTCGGGGAATGCACTTAGCTCGAACCACCTCTTCCTCATCCTTTTCCGTCGTTGGTCCCATTCTTGAACTCCTAATAAAAATATTTTAATTATTATTATAACCTTTCAATTGAATTTTTTGTATCTATTAGAACTTCCAAAATGAAGAGACGTTTGAAAGACACCCTAAAGTGTACATCAACATATTTTACCATTTTCAGCTCTTCAATCAAATTCAAATGTCACGCCATAAACAATTATTGTCATGTACGGGAAATTCATAAATTCATCACAAGCGTAATAGAACTACGTGTCGTTTCAAGATAAAAGAGGAGCGAACTACGTAACAAGATTTTACCTGTCAGCGTTGTAAGAAGAAGATCTTTTCAAAGCAGGAACTAGTTCCTTCTTGGTCTCAATCAAACTGCCGCTAAAATACTCTTTATCTTCCAGTTGTACCCTTCCGAAACTCTTTAATTCCTTTTCTACCCTCTCGACGCTATTATCATCTGCTCCTCGGGTTATTGTACACCCGCTACGCTCAGTTAACGACAGCCCTTGATCTTTCAACAAAACGGGCCCACATTCTTTAAACGACATCGTACCGCAAGATATCAGCTGCATTAACACAGCCGAAGCTCTCATTCTACCACTTGATAAACTCTCGACCGTCCGATGCTCGATTTTACTTTCGTTAGGACGTATTATTAGCCGTCCATCTGCTTTGATAAGATTCTCTAAGGTTTCAGGACTCGAATCCGACGGTGGAGGAGAAATCTCGTCTCTGCTCAGCTCTGTACTCTGATTCTCGTAACTCGCTGGACTTTTCACTTCCTCCACTTCCTCTTTCACCGGTTTTCTCCTACGCCTTCTATCGTCTGTCTGAGTTGAAGCGTCCGCAGCGAGTTTTTGAGTTGACTCGGCACTTGACTCTATTGCNCGGGATATCATCGCCGGAGTTATTACCCGATTTAAGAGATCTCGGATCCCTGAACGACGATGTCTCGAGTAGGCTCCTAGGATTAGAGATAAGACAAGAATCGAGAACTTCAGAGCCTTTGAGGACATATTCTTGACCTTGAACGGGGAAGATGAAATCGTCCTCCGATAAATCATGCCAAACAAATCCATTTTTGTAGCTCCTGAAGATAAAAATGTCAGAAGGTTGAGATTTAAAAAAAGGAAGAGGATTAAAGATCCGACGGTGGAGGAGAATCGTTTACCTTTTGGAAGACCAAGAGTAGAGACTTGCCATTCCTTTACCTCTCAGATCATTCAATCGGTTTATCACATCTGAGAAATTAAGATTAAAAATAAAAGTTAGAAGCTTTTTGAGCTGCCGAGAAAATCCAATAAAGTTCATGGTTTTGAAAGCTACAATTCGAAAATTTGCCGCCTTTTTCACTGTTAAGTTCCAGTAATAATAAAGAGTAAAAAGCCAAAGAGAAATAGTTTTTTTCAACTCAAAAAAGCACAAAAGCATAGCTTTTTAAAAGTTATGGATGGTTTTTTCAAAAGGTTTAACCAAAAAAATGAGAAATTTGTGGGTTTTTATAAAGTAAGAGATTTGATTTGTGGGGACTATGTTTATTTACCTTTGAGATAGAGACCATCATTGGAAGAGAGTGTGACTTCAATGAAATGAGGATGGTCAAGCTGACCATTCCGGCAGAGATAATAAACGACTGGAACTTTCCGGTTAACAACAAGTTTATGACGAGGCTCCGACCAGATGCGGTTACGGTCCGGACTAATGTCTTGTTGGTCCTTAGATCTCCTGGGGACCAAATAGTTATCGGCTTTGAACACTCTTGAACTCATCCTTTTTAGTGTTTTTGTTTCTTTAGTTGAAGAAAAGTGAAGAAAGAAAATAAAACGAAGAAGAACAAGTGTTAAGTGAGAGTCTTGTGTGTGGGAGTTCTGAGAAAAAGTGATGGTAATGGAAAGACAAAATCTTTTGTTAATGAGTTTGGATTTATAGAAAGTTAGTAGAAATAAAGAAGAGAGAGAGAAAGTGAAGTGAGGTTTTTTGAAAATTGGGATGCGAGAGACAAATGACTACACAACAAATTAAACTTTGCTCTATTGTATACTATCATGTCTCTCTCTTCTGCCTTTTCTGATATTATAAAACCATATCGACGACTCTAACTTGCCCTTGTAGAAAAGCATTTCTAAAGTCAATATAATTTAAACTCTCTCATGACTAATTCAATTCTTTTTAGAGTGAATTTTCAAATTTGAAATTATTATATTGTTCATTGTTAGACTAATTCTTTTTTCTTGACTTTTTTTTGTTGAAACTAGACTAAACTTTTCAATCTCCAATAGAACAACATTCATATTTTCAAGTTTAATGGAGTTTTGTTTTAGATATTTATATTTATTAATTTAATATTTTAATGTTTCTTTGTATTTTGATAATTTAATTGAATCAAAAGATTGTCGACTAATGATCTCATGTCAGTTTTTATAAGTATTCCAAATAAAAAATGGATCTAATCATGTATAAATAAATATCAATTGTGAGCATTTGTACAAGATTAAAAACAACAAAATAAACTTTTGTACTATTTATTTATAGATGTAAAATTTAAATTAATTAAGTAATTTAGTGAGATCGTACCATGAAACATAGAGTCAAACCACATTGTTTAGAGTGTTTATTTTTTTAATACTATATAGATAAAGCATTAAATGAAAGGACCGAGCTACTAATGAAGTTGACTAAACGGGTCCACTTAGTGTTTTCTTTACACCTAACTTTGACTACAAATATGAAACCGATGATTTCAAAAATACGTCGTCGGTTTCGAAATACTTTTATATTCCCTAGCCATATGCCACGTGTAACATTACTGTAACTTCATAAAGCTGTAATTTACAATATTTAAATGGAGGAGGCACATTTTAGGGAATGTATTCAGAAAGATGAAGACTTTAACGTTTGTTTCTTTGTTTATTTATAAGTTTTTTTATACAGTAACATTTTATTTTTATAGTTTTAAGAGCTCTAAACTGTTCCCAGAAGCCCAAAAAGATTTTATGATACTAATTGGTAACTTGTTATAGTCTTCTTATGTATTATTCAAAACACATACTTAAAAATACGTTAGTCTTAACAAATTCACAAGAGATGTTAATATAACATGATGACTACAGAGCCTCACTTGACTCTCTTTACACTGAAATGATTATGTCATAATGTTAAAGAAAAAGGTCAAAATTTGACATTGATCGTGGTCCCTTATGATGAACGGTTGAGATGAATTAAGATACTGATATCATCATCATCATCTGCAATTATGTAAATTTTTATATACGGTCACTGAAAATAGATACGCTAATAAAATCCAGATATCATCTACAACTCATCGGACGGCTCTCCCACTATATAAATATTTATGCATCATTTTAGATCAATCTTTTAGTATCATGATATATATATATAAATCAAAGTTTTTTTTTTATTGTGTGATATTTTAGAAGAGTACCAAAGTTGACATACATAAGAAATGGTAAAAAACAAAAAAGAAGTCGGTCGTCCAAATTAACGGCCTAATAATAAAAGTCTACCCATTCTATTTCACGTGGGAACTCTTAACACCATATTTGACTGGTTTAATGCATCCAAGACATTCTTTTTTTTTCTTACATTAATTGTTGCTCTAACCCAAACACTATCAGTGTCCTGCTAAATCCACTCTCAGACAATATTTCAAGCTTTAACTGATTTGTAATGGCACGAAATATTTTCCCTATATTTATTATTTACATATATAGTATGACATGTTCATTGGGCTGATAACTTTTTTTCCCAGACATATTATATAAATTTAAAAGATACATTTAATGCAAATATTTTAGTCGTATATCTTTTTTTTTAAATTACTAAAGAGTGTTTGGGTCTGTTACAATAAAGAAAAAGAAACAGTAATGCAGAGAGTTAAAATTTTAAAATAAACAGTATAGTTGAAAAATTGGGTAACAAATTAACCAATTTTAATTTATTTCCGTCAAACAACAAATAATACTTACCAAAAATTTCATTATAAAGTCATATAAATAAATAACTGTGCAATGTGTATTGTCTGAACTAAAAATCATCGGACAGTGTATAAAAGTATAAAACTATAAGTGTAAAACGATTCAATTGAAATCTTGACCAAGAAAAAAATCTGTGAGTAAGTTATTGATCTACAAAATTACATCTCTTGGGGTTTACATAGAGATATTAAGGTAGCATGGGTAGTGCGTTACATAACCTATAGATCGATAGTTTCCATGAGGCCGTGGCACATGTGAGGCTTGTGACCGACGTAAAAAGAGCTTTGTCTCTCATTCATATGACGCATTAGACGAATTACGGGTTAACTTAGGAGGAAAACACTTGAGAAAAGTAGCTGCCAACATTTTATCAATCAGACTTTAAATAATATGCCCGTTGTAATATCCAATATAGGTTAAACTATTTAGTGGGCTTTTATCTACTGGGCTTTGAATAAGTCTCATTATTGTATACGATGTATAAGCCTTTCTTATATTTTTGCTCTTTTTCAAAAGAAATCAAATTTTACTTGTTACTTCCTTCACTTGCGTCTTCAACTGCTCGAATCGATTTTCTTTTGTGTATAAGTATTAAGATTTATCGAATCGATTTTTTAAATACAATTTAATTAGACGTTCAAAAAAGGAATTTAATTAGTTGATTATAGAATAAGTTAGTTTCTCCCACATAAGTCAATTTTGATTAAAATCGACTAATATTTATATTACTTTAACATTTCATGAAAATATCTACGGTGGTAAGAATTTTAGTAGTAGTACCAATACCTTACTAGTCTACAGAGTTTAATCGGGTTTATACAAGATATAAACAGACCATAATATAAAAAGTACTTTATAAAAGATATAAACAAACCATAATATAAAAAGTACTTATCAGAGAGTTGATCACTCGTTTTAATATACGCTCCTTGTAAATATACCGTATTAGATTAATAATTAAGGCTAGTGAAAGCCTTATCTCTATAAAGCTAGTGACTTCTTAATTGGACAACACTTTTTTTCCAAGTGATAATTATTAATGTAAATGGCATTTAAAATATTAATGTATTTTTAGTGACCAAAGATATTATTATTATTACTAATATGGGCAAGTGACGATGGCATGATCCGTCTAATTCAAAAGTAAGTAATATATCCAAAGCTCAGAGACTCAACGACGTGTAACATTGCGATATATATCAAAGATAATTTGATATATGTGGTGGCAGTATTCATGGTTGATTAGTGGAGTTTCAAAGAAAGGTATATCACAAGTTACGACTCGACAGTCTCATAATTAGCGGTGGTAATATTTCAGGGTGTCGCTATATAAGATTAAATAATATTATCTCTTAAATTAATAAAGAAATAAATGAATATATATTTATAACATTTGCTTTTTGTAAAGTAGTATCATTATTTTATTGTCGATGCAATGTTTATTCTTTTATTCCCATATGTAGATGGATCATACGTAACGTTAAGAGAGAATATCCAGAGTCTTCGATGCTATTGACAAATAGGCTTCTCCTCATCTTTGGAAGAGCCCTTAGCTTTTCACACACGTAAAAAAATACGATTCTGTATTGAACCGTGACAGATATGTTACATGAATCGTGATATAACACCTAAGCATGCATGTATGATTAAGCCATGAACTAATCTTAGCACAAAGTATAGACACAATAACAATAATAGGGCTAAAACCACTTTGTTAACATGTTTTAGTTATGTCAATTAATGGAATAATATGTTTAAGAGAATCGATAAAAACTTGAAATCAAAGATAAACCCTATTAATGCATGTAGCTAGATATGCTTGCATGGCAAATGTTATGATATAGGATTCTGAAGTCATGTTATGATATAAGAGAGAAACAAAGAGTCAAGTGTGGGACCAAAAGGGTCTTATCTTGATTTTTAAGTGCGTGTGTCTTCGCTAGTCATGAGCCAAAGGAATTGAAGGCTAAAAAATCTTACTAAGTGGAGTGGCCATAGAGGAAGTGGTGGCGTCCACGTAACTTAGTCTCATATCTGTCTGCTTACTTCACTCTAATCTCTTCACAATTTTGGGTCCTCCATTACAAAGACACCTTCATAAAGAAAGACCAATCCTTCAACTCCAATTTTAAACCACAACTGATAATGATATTAATTATTTATTTTATATATACCATTGAAGAATATATATGACCAAAGTTATAACATCAGTCACATAAATATGTCAATAAAAAAAATGTTCATAATTTTGCTACCAATTAATCCGTTCAGACATCTGTTACAAATATTTTAAAAAATTAATTTAAATTAAAATATTAAAAAAATAAAATACTAGTCGGTAACTAGACAGCTGTAGAAGCAGTTTTCGAACAACCAATTAACTTTTTAACAATTTTAAAAACATTAGATATAATGACTAAACCCAACCAACATAAAGAATAATATTTATTTTTGCTTCTAATCATATTCCTCCAAATGTATTAATCTAAATAACTCTCACTAATCACTATTAACCGTTTAATTTAAGTGTACATATCCAACTACTAATATAATCAATGGCTCAGATCAATATGACAACTATGCAGTAGCTCTCAGATTGTGGTGTGTAGAATTTAATAATAGCAATTGTACAATGGAGGATTTAAGAATCTGAAAGCAACAGGCTGACAAATTAGAATCCAGAATCTTTTCACGATATGATATTCATAAGCATCACAAGCATAGCCACATAATTCTTGAGGAAACAAACAAAAACAAAACCAACTGAAGATAACCGTAGTAACAAGAATAACCATGATTAATTAAGGATGTTGTGATCTTGGTCCGGTATAGACCGGTTTAAATTACTATTCTTTTTCTTTTCTTCCGGACCGGTTTAGTCTTTTTGTTTGGATCAGAGCCATGACGGGTCGTTTAAAAAGCAGTATTGGTTTATAGCCCTATACCTAAACCCATTTTTTCCAATGTTTTGGTATGTAACGCATCAATGTAAGTATAATTATTTGAGATTCTTGTAGGTCATTTTCTGAGTTTCAACAGAACAATAACAATTTGAAGAATCTTGGCTAACTCTTTGCCAATTAGAGATATATGCAGAGAAAGAAGAATATATACATATACTCTATATTCTCTCTGTTTCTGTGGACCATCACACCAGGTACTTACACACACACACAAACACAATCAGAATTCAGAACATAGAACACGCTACTCCTTATCCTTCTTTAATCTATGCGTATAAAAGATGTAAGCCATAGAAGTTGACACGTGAGTATAATCTATAAGGTTACTGAAACATGAGAATAAATATGTTTCTATTTTAAAAATGTTTATCTTAATCAACGGCTGATCTTAGGTTCTTGAAAGATAGTTATGGACTACAAGATCGACACTTCTCAGGCTTAGTAACGAAGTCAATAATACTAAAAATAAGAGTAATCTAACTTTCAATCTCAAGTGCTGTAGCTAGATGCAAAAAGCCACTTATCACAAACCCATAACAATTTCAACCCCTTTAAATTTGCTATATGCTTTTAATTTTTTTTTCCCTTTGTTTCTTCTTACTTTGGCTTTTATAAGCTTCTACAGTGATATCTATATTAACCTTTAATAAAGTCAAGGGACACACTTCAATCATAACCTCACCCAAATAGTAGAATCAAATGTCTAGAGCCTTCTTTCACACTGACACATGAATACGTTTCTTCTATATTGTTTTAACTTTGAGACTATAAAATTTTGAACATCCTTAGTTAAATGGGATTGAGTTTAGGATGCTGCTTATAATTACTCACATGAGACATAGTGCAATAAAAACTAGGCCTAAAAACTATTGGGACCTGCCACAAGAAAATATAAGAAAGTGTTCTTATTGCAAAACACAAAAAGACAAAACAAAGGCAGAATTAATGGTAGTGTTACATCAATTCCCTATTAACGATCATTTCCCTTTTTTAATATTATTTTAACAATATGCTATAATGGCTTGATGGCATCATAAAAAAATAGACCCCACATTATCAATAGCATAATCTATCACCATAAAATTATTAAAAAATATCATTAGAGAATTTTAATAATGTGAGTGTTATATCGTGTAGACATAACACAGTGTTCAACTTGGCTTATATAAATATTAGCCAAAGGATGCCATAAGTTCCCATAAACAATCTCATAATTAGTTAAAATTTTCTATTGAAGAGAGAAAGATGAAAGATGTGCAAGAAGAACACCGTAAAGGACCATGGACAGAACAAGAGGACATACTCTTGGTCAACTTTGTCCACTTATTCGGAGATCGAAGATGGGATTTTGTAGCAAAAGTTTCAGGTTTGAAGGTGGAGGGAGAAACATAAGAATAGGTATAGCTAGGGTTGTGTTTGGAAATAAAAAAATGGGTGGTTCTTGGGAAAGGACCTTCCATTAAAGAAAATGACCTGGTTTTGGTTGTAGGTTTAAACAGAACAGGAAAGAGTTGCAGATTAAGGTGGGTTAATTACCTTCATCCTGGTCTTAAACGTGGTAAGATGACTCCTCAAGAAGAGCGTCTTGTTCTTGAGCTTCACGCTAAATGGGGAAATAGGTTAGAAGATTCTTCAACAAACAGAGAAACCCTAATAATCTTTTTTTTGTTTGTATGAAGTTTTTAGTTTTTTTTTTATGGTCAGGTGGTCAAAAATTGCTAGAAAATTACCAGGTCGAACAGATAATGAGATAAAGAATTATTGGAGGACTTATATGAGGAAGAAAGCTCAAGAGAAGAAACGACCTACATCTCCAACTTCTTCATCTTCATCTATGACCACTTTAACTACTCAAGACACTGGAGGATCCAATGTGCAAATGAATCAAGAATGTGAAGATGGATACTATTCTATGGATGACATATGGAGAGAGATTGATCAGTCTGGAGCAAACATTGTTAAACCAGTAAAAGACATATACTACTCAGAACAAAGCTGTTACTTGAACTTTCCTCCTTTAGCTTCTCCAGCATGGGAAAGTTCATTGGAGTCTATATGGAACATGGATGCTGATGAAAGTAAGATGTCTTCTTTTGGTATTGATCAGTTTCCTCTAAGTTTTGAACATGGTAGATCATCGTGGTCGTCTTTAGTCTAGTATTTGATTCATTTGGCATGTTTATATGTTTATCAAACGACTATAGTAGTTTCCCATGACTTGCATCATAAAAAAACACAACCCAATGTACTTATAATGTCATGTGTAGTCATCATCTTATGTCTTTGTTTCCTTTATATATGTTAGTTTGTAGAATGAGTGAAAAGAACCAATGTGTAATACAAGTCACAACTTTATTATTGAAGTTTATGTGAAAGTTTGTAATAATAAAACAAAAGTTACAAATCTAATGTTGATATATTTATGTGGAAGAAAAATGGAATAAGCAAAGTATGAAGATGAGTGAATAAGGCATATCCATAAACTAAATAAACAAGAGAATAGGTTTGACTTGTAAAGCTTAAGCCAACTTTGTGAAAAAAAAGAATGTATTCTTATGCTTTATCATATTATTGATTCAATCGAGTATGACTTTTTTCTTGTTTAAGAAATTGCTCCATGATAAAAGATCAGTTCCCACTCTTTAGTCTTTATGGTAAGATATCTTTTGTTTTTTCTATTTCTTTATATTATTGAAACCACTACTATATATCTTCAACTTTTTATTTAAAAATTGTTAAAATTTTCAATGGAAAAAGAAAAAAAAAAACAAAAAGACGAAAATGATGGCTGCTTAAAACTTAAAAGTAAGCAAGAAACTATATATTATCAATTAAAAAAGGGAGAAGAGAGCTTAATTGATGACAGTCAGATCACATAAAAAAATTAGTAAATTGTGCAATAAGCAATATGAACGAGTGGCTGAGTATCACACAAACATGTATTGTGAAATTTTTTATTGGGCTCAAATGGGCTTAAATGGATCTAATATTATTACTATTTATTGGGCTCTAACTATTCGTAGACTAGATTAAAGAGGATATTACTGATTTAGAATAGGATTTGAAGATGCTTATATATATTAACTATATTATATAAAAATATGAGAAAGTATTTAATTTAGCTGAAGTAATGTAAGTTGAATATATTTAAATTCGCTAAACCAATCAAATACTGTACTACGACTACGAGTAACTCAGGGCCACACAAAAGAAAGTGACGTCACTCGAATTTTAAATCCGCCGTCAAAATGTTATTCAGACGAAGCAGCCCGCACAACTCGAGCCGCCGTCTATCTACATCCTACAATTCTGCACCGTTGATTGGCCGGATTCAAATTAGTTAATCGGAGATGTCGACGTTTGTGAAGTCTTCTTATCTCTTTGCTTATAATTTTCTCCAAGCTTCTGCATGGTATCTCTCACTCTCTCTCGTTTCCACTCTCTTTGCCATTTTCGTAGTTTATTCATGAGATTTTTTTGGTTGTTTTGGTAGGACGATATCGCTTGTGAGTATCCTTATCGGCTTTTATTCAAACAAGACTATCAATGGCGCTTATGATTCTGCTGGATACTTTATAAGTAAGAATATAAATTTCGTTTTATATCTCAATCGGTGCTTGTAACCTTCAAATCTGTAGTTAAATGTTATATTTATGCTGTGAACTAATCTGTCACCAAGCTAAAGTTGGATTGATGATTTATGAAAAATGATATCTCTTAGGTGTGATTCAAACTGCTGCTGTTCTTGAAGTTCTTCATGGAGCCATTGGTAAATAAGATTTGGATGAATTTTGAATGAATTGAAATATATATGGAGTGATTGATCGATAATACTCTTTGAATGTTAAGGAATAGTGCCTAGTGGATTCTTGTCTCCATTGATGCAATGGAGTGGAAGAACTCATTTCATATTGGCTATTGTTGGACATATCAAGGAGGTTTGTGTTGTTTATTACTACTCATATGATAGACTCAGTTTCACCAAATCTAATTCTATCTTCAAGTTTTCTCATCATTTAGGTCCAGGTTTTGCCATGGCTATCTATAACACTTGTAGCTTGGTGTCTCGGCGATGTGAGTTTGATCTCCACATCTCTCTATCAATCTTTACATCAATTAGATACAAGTTTGTAACAATTGAAAGAGAAACATATATTAGTTCAATGTTCTGGTCTGATAGAATGAGCGCGCAGTCTAGGTTGAACAATTGATGTTATATAATACAACTATACCTTCTTAGTTTGACTCATTGTGTTAAGCTGAGAGTGAAATGGATTTGAATGTAGATGATCAGATATCCTCACTATGCTTTAAGTTGCCTTGGTAGATGTCCATATTGGCTAACCTATCTCAGGTACTTACTACATCATACTTTAATGTTATATTGATTTGAACTGAAACATTCCTCCCAATCACAGAGTTTTCTTTACATGGTTTATCATTCAGGTACACAGGATTCATCATGATCTATCCAACAGGACTAGTCGGTGAATGTGAGTGTTTTTTATAGTCTATATATTACTCTGAAGCCAGAGTTATTCTTGTTGACTTTTTTTAACCATGTTTCTGCAGTGTTGATTATGTACAAAGCTCTTCCACATGTTAAAGAAAGGAACCTTTTCGAAAATTTATACTCTGTTTTCCCCTTCAATTACTACCATCTCCTTTGGGTATGTTCCTTTTTTTAATCTTCATTGGATATATTATTATCATCCTCATAAGCTTTTCAAATAACCCAATTTTGATTTGTTCATGTGATTATTTTATTTAGGCAATTATCTTGGTGTACCCGTTCCTCTGGTTGAACCTTTATCTTCAGCTGTTCAAACAAAGAAAGATTAAGCTTGGAAAATCAGATAAGCTTCACGGCAAGAGAAAGAGAATGTGAAAGTTTCATTCAAATGTCTCTCATCTTTGATTCTGTGCCCTAACTTTTTTCCCAAAACACATTTAAGTGGGATGATTTATCAAATATGTTTGAGAATTTGACTCTGTGAACTAACAATATTCTTGTATTAACAACCACATTAACAGAAAAAATGGCGCTAAGCTTCTTAGTTTCAAAGCCCAACAATTAATTGGACTAGCTCCAATGTGTTAACTATTGGGCCTATCAATGCTCTAACAAAATAACTAAATAGACTTTTAATTTAACCAATAAAAAATAGAAAAAGTAAGAAAGAGAAAATAAAAAAATGGAGATAGAGTTTCGTCTTCAGTCAAACTAATTAATTAATTTGGTCTTTGGACGACGACACAATTTATCATTTTTCTATTTAAAATTTAATGGAACAAATTGCTTTCCTCTGCTGCAGCTTTGATTTACCAGTCAACTACTCGTGTACGTGTACCTCAAGGTATTTGATCGCAATTAATACCTAAAACGTGCTCGATTTTTATTATTTTTGTTTTGCAAAAAATGTTAAAATCGAAATTTTTAGAGAGAAACTATTCAAAGTTCAAACCTTTGGACCGACTTTAATTTAGACTTGCTAAAAAGAATCTTATTTATTAGTCGGAACCATCCATAATATAAAACTAAACTTGTAATTATTGTTTGAAAGTAAATAATCTATACGACCTCCATTAAACCATTTATCAGGTACTCATTTTGATATTTGTAAATGGTGTAACAAAAAAGTGATTTTGAAAATTTTAGAGATGTTTAGTCATGATTTTCGAAAATAAAATTATCTAACTTAGTTTGGGTAAATGAAATATCGTTATAATAGTCAATTAAATATGGTTAGAGTTGAAACATCCGACAGCAAAAATTGTTGAGATTGAAAACGATTGTGCCAACTGTTGGTGGACCATGACCATTCTAAAATTTGAACAATTGATTTTTGGAAGGCTTGAAAAATATTTTATGACAAACATTAGAAGATATATTCAAATTGATTGGGTTTCGATAGTCAGAGTATTCAAGAATTATTAGTATAGAAAAAAAAAAAATTTATTAGTATAGTCAAGAAGTGAAGACACGTGTAATAATTTTCAATATAAAGTCTTAAGTCGTGAAAGATGAGTGTTGTCTTTGTATGACTTGTCACTTGTTGCCATGTGCCGTCCAAGAAAAAGAAAACAAAATCATAAGTTTTTTTTGTTAAATAATTCATAAGGTTGATAGGCAATACCAACTTAAAAACATTGTTAATGCATGAGTATATAGCTCACAACAAATTGTTAAAATTACAAAATATAGTGTTTTTTAAAAAAAGATTTAAATATAGTGTTTTGTTAATCTATGTGTATAGATTGGGATTTAGAAGTCTCAAGGTCTTTTTCTCTTTGTCATTTTATGGTTTGTGTTTTATTCACTTATAAATCTTGCATATATCCATGCTGAAACTAGTACCATTTAAGTTTTGTTTATAGTAACTTATCATAATTTTGTGTTATATAACTCATAGAAAAATATGAATTATGAAAATTGGCTAGAGTTTTTTTTGACTCAAAAAGGCAAATGTATAAATTACCATTTTATATGTGCTTTTAAAAAAAATAAAGTAATGTTGGAATATAATATTTGTGAGCCGTTTAAGTGAAATTTATAATATTTGAAACTGGTGCAGCACTGAAATTATTTATTAAAATAAAATATTGAAATTCATACCACGAAGCTCGATAAAAATGTTTTGTATAATAGTGGTTTTGAGTATTATGTGCGTAAAGAATATTTGCATAGTAATAAATAAAGTGTACGATCTAAATTAAATTAGCTAATTTAAGGAATGAAGATGTATAATAAGTTAAAGTATTACATTTATTATGAGAAAAAATATACCACATTAAGATATCAAATCTATTTCTTGGGCAGTCCACAAGCAAATCTAGTACAAATATTTCATTAGATAAACAAAAATAAATATTAAACAAAATATACTGCGACCTAAATTGGACTTGTCTGAATTTTACATATCTTTTTGTATTTTTGTTGATGAGAATCAGTTGCAACTGTAATTATTGGGTACTTAAAAATGAAAATATGTGTTTAGGAATGTGTAATATAACTAGTTTTAGTCATCTGACCAAAGAAATTGAGAGTGAATAATTTTATACTATGGTTTTAATGAAAGAAGACTTAATCAAGCTCGTGTCATGTAATAAAAAATGATACTAAAAGTGTTACTGTGGAGTCTGTGACTATGGTTTTCGTTATTGTATACTTTATAAAGTTTATACGATAACTTGAAATAGTTTATTTTTTCCTTTACACTATGAGATGATTCGATGCTTCGTTAATTTCAATGAAAACATACATAAACCTACCAATATATTCGTATAAAATTACTAATGACTGTTAGAAATATTACAATGTTTTCAAAAATCTAATGACTAAAAAAATATTGTTAACTAAAAGTAGGCTATAAGTATGTAATATAACTAGTTTAGTGTTTATTAGTAGGTGTTATTGAATAAACGTTTTTAGAATTTCTTTTAATGTATATTTTAGAGATTAAATGAAAACTTGTATTTTATTTACTAATGTTTTAAAATTCAAATTTAACTAAAATCAAGTAGATGTTAAATAATATTTGTTTTAATACACAAACAAATAGATAATCCAATAACAGTAAATTTTAGTATACTTTTCAAATATGTTATTAAATACTGGTTTTCATTGTGTATTTAAAATTTAAAATACATCTATTTTTAATACATTATTCAATGACACCTTAATATAAACTAAAGTTCAACCATCCACTTCAAATTTTTATTTATCTCACATTATTTATTGACTTTTTAAAAAGGCATTCCAATGAAAAGAAAAAAAAAACTTTTTTTATTTAAAAAAAAACCAAGCAGTTCACTGATATAATACATTAATTGCATAAATGCATTTACTATAAATAGGTTCAAAACACCCTTTTAACAGGAATCATACTTAGTCCTAAACAGAGTATCACAAACACACATACATTATTGATCAATGGATGACTTTTATTCTCCTATTTGGATTCATCAAGAGGTATCATCATCATCATAAACGCCAGTTTTTGTTTTCTTTTTTTCAAAATTTCTAATACGAATTCTCAAACTTTGAAATGCAGAGCATTGATGAGATGAGACAGAATCTACACAACACTCTGCTAGAACTAGAGACTATGAAAATGGAAGTCAATGAGAAATCAAGAACACATAGAGAAGAAGTGAACCAACTTCTCAATCTTCTCAAATTCACTCAACAAGAACGAGACGAAGCTAGACAACAATTATCACAGTTTCTCTTCCAAACTCAAAATCCTAATTCAAGAAGCATCAGTGAATCAAGCAGCTTCTCTCAAGATGGGTCTTCTTCTCCTTCTTCATCAGAACTCTCCAGCTTCTTCAATATTAATCCTCTAGAAGATCCAACGGCTCATAATCATCAGCTTGATCCTTTAGATGCTCTCGTGATGGGGAAAGCTTTTCCGGAAACGGGAAAGCTNCCAAAATGGGTAAACCCACCGCCTCAAACGCAATCGCAGTGTTTTGAGTTACCTTCTATTTCGTTTAGAGGGTCCGATGTTAGTAGTGGGTCCGGGAGATGTGATTCTTTGACGTCTTCGGATTCGGTTATGAGATTTGGGTTTGGTTTGAGTTCGGTTATTGATCAACCTATGTTAACCGGAAAGAGACAGAGATTAGTGTAAGTGATCGATCATTTTTATGAGATTTTAAAAGAGTAGTTTTATAAGTCGGTTGTGTGGTTATTTATAATCACTTTTGATTGGTCGATTATTTATTTTCTATGAGATTGTAAAATATTTAGACGACTTTACTCTACTATAAAAGGGTAGTGAGATTAATGACAAACTAAAATTAATTAACCAATAAATAAAAAAAGTTCAAAAGTATACGTTTATATAAAAAGCATTTGGTCAAGCCAAAGGCTGATCGTTTTCAGAGATATAAATGTGACCCATCTTCTTGCGTTTGGTCTCCATATATTTTCTGTTCTCCTTGGTGATTGGTGTCACCACCGGCACACGACCAACTACTGCGAGTCCGTACCCTTTCAGACCAGTGAACTTTGCCGGATTATTTGTCATTAGTCTCATTGTTCTCACTCCTATGTCTCGAAGCATCTACAGTAATTGTATTCGTTCATAGGAGTGAGTAAATAAAGTGACAAGAACAGAACTTTTGATCCGAGTACCAATCTAAGTTGGTCTTGGTCTATTCAAAGGCAAAACAGTCAAAACTAATTCAAAATTAATTTTTATAATTTTTTGGTTGTTATAGTCCAGTAACCAAACTTAACCGATATAATATGGGCTAACCTGAGCACCGATACCGTATTCACGAGCATCAATGGCTAGGCCAAGTTCAATATTGGCTTGAACAGTGTCATGTCCTTCGTCCTGCAAGTTATATGCTCTAAGCTTGTGACCAAGGCCAATGCCTCTTCCTTCATGGCCACGGAGATACACAACGACTCCTCTTCCCTCTTTCTCAATTAGTTCCATGGCTAAGTCCAATTGGTTTCCACAGTCACAACGAGCTGAGCCAAAAATGTCTCCGGTTAAGCACTCTGAATGCACTCGTACCAGAATGTCCTCACCATTTCCAATGTTTCCCTGGTCATGATTAAGAAATAAACAAATGCAAGACTGGTATTAATTTCAAATCTCGAGTAGTCTGGTTATCCAGCTGGTTGTTCTAAGATGATGCCAATGTAAACTGACCAAGATTTAGAAGCAACTGCGGTGACTTACCTTAAGGAGGGCGATATTTTCGGTTCCATCGAGTTTAGATCGATAACAATAAGCTTGGAAAAGACCCCATTTGGTAGGCAAACGAGACACTGTGATTCTTTCCACAAGTTTATCTCGCTTTCTTCGATATCTACGAGTATTCCAAGCTAGCCAAAGTTTAGTAAAAATCCCTATTTCTAATTCTTCTCAATACATTTTGTTTCTTCTGCTCTAACCTGATTAGATCAGTCAACGATACAATGGGAATGTCTTGTTCTGAAGCAAGATTTTTCATATAGGGTAATGAAGCCATTGACCCATCTTCTTGATCAAGAATAGCTGAAAGAACAGAGACAGGACGCAAATTGGCTAATATCATTAGATCCACTGAAGCTTCGGTGTGACCGGCTCTCCTCAATACTCCCCCGTCTCTGTACTTGAGAGGGAATACATGACCAGGCCTCCTGAAATCCTCTGGTTTAGCTTGAAGGGATGAAAGCGCAAGAACTGTCATTGCCCTGTCTGAAGCTGATACTCCAGTTGATGTTCCGGATTTTGCATCCTGTAACCAAGAACTTCATAAAAACTCAGAAGCAATAAAATACTCTTGAGATACATATCTAGTTTTGCAAATGGTTACCACAGTGATGGTGAAAGTTGGTGCAGAGGAATCTTCGTCTTCCATTTCAGGTGACATGAGTGTAAGGTTTAATTTTTCAAGGTCTTCTTTCTTCATTCCAACTGAAACAATCCCAGAACCATTCTTAATCAGAAAGGCTATGTCTTTCGGACTCGTTAGATTTGCTGCCATGATCAGATTCCCTTCAACATCCCCGTTTTCATCGTCAACAACAATCACAAACTGAAACAAATAAAAAAGTGAGACCAAATCTATACAACTAAAAAATCAAAGAGAATCACAAAGAACAAACCTTTCCTTGGCGTAGAGCTTGAAGAGCAAGCTTAATAGAGGAATAACCTTGAGTAGGACAATCTGGATCACCCTCAGTGTCACTCACAAAGAAATCATCAGTATCAGGCGTGATTTTCGCGTCCACTGTGTCAAATGAAGCAGAATCAAACAACGACCCTTGGCTGCTTCTCAGAGGACTTTCATCGAACACGTTGCGATCACTATTCTCATTCGCCTTAATCTCCCAACGCGATCCATCACCTAATCTCCAGCAAGTAGCAACAAACCTAGGAGCTCTATACTAGAGATTTTTTTCAGTGAAACAATATAGAGAAACCAAAAAAACAAAGATGAAACTTTTATAAATCAAACCTTAAATTAATGAAGCTGTGAGCAAAAAAAATGTGAGGATGATATAAAGCAGAATCCATCTACGTGAAGAAACATATATCTCTCTCTTCGCCGCTTCTCGTCTCCTTTGGTTGTTTTTAGCACAACCCATATCCGAAAATTTAAAAGTTTTTCAGACATTTTCCAAAAGATGGAAGAAAAGATCACGACCACGAGTTAAGGATTTATCTTCGTTGTGATCATCGTACTAACTGGTGTTTCATAGGGACCCACGGATAGAAACCTTCTGGTTTGTATAGAAGGTTTTGACCTTTGACTCGTGTCACTTTAAACATTCGCAATTTTGAGTGCTGACGTGGCGAGTTATTAGAAACCCACAACAAACATAATAAGTTTAAAGAGGGGAAATGAAAGGAGAGGAGGCCGGTGGAGCAAATCGGATCAAGATGGAGACGTCACCGGAAAATTCTTAATCTAGAGAGAGTCAGATACTGTCTTACTCGGATCTCACTAGATCGACCGTTGTATTGTATCTATTCCGTCCGTCCGTTGTCTAGTTTAAAATCTCTGAGCTCAAAGGTGTCTGTGATTTCACACATCTTACATTACGAATCATAGCTTTTTATTATGTGATTAGATTAGCTAAATTTGATCTGCGTTTTGTTATTCAGAGGTGGATGGGACATGGCTGAGCCGGAATCAGTAAAGGAGAACAAATTATGGAAAGGTGTATTTGCAGTTTCCGGAATTATGTCAACTCTTGTAATCTATGGTGTTCTTCAGGTCACTCTCTTTTTTCATTATACCATCTTTATATGAAATTTCTTCACTTTTATTTAAAATCTTTAGTTTGATTATAATATTGTAGGAGAAGATAATGAGAGTTCCTTATGGAGTGAAGAAGGATGAGTTCTTTAAGTACTCTTTGTTTTTGGTATTCTGTAATAGGCTCACTACATCAGCTGTCTCTGCTGCTGCTTTATTGGTAACTAGCATCAATAAAAAACTCAACTTGTGTTTGTTTATATTCATAAAGTTTTAACAACTTTTTTTGGATTTTCATAATTTTTAGGCTAGCAAGAAAGCTTTGGATCCTGTAGCTCCGATTTATAAATATTGCCTTATCTCAGTTACTAACATCTTAACCACAACATGTCAATATGAGGTAGGTCTTTTTTCTTCTTAATTTATGAGTTTAGTATGTTGACTCTTATGAATTTTGATTTAACTATCTGTAATTGTCTCCAGGCTCTTAAGTATGTGAGCTTCCCTGTCCAAACTCTAGCAAAATGTGCCAAAATGATACCTGTAATGGTAAGTTGTAATATCTTTTAGTTTGTTGGTAAGAGATGTAAACTCAAGTTTTTTTGAGTTTTTGCATCACCATTCTTATATTGTGTTCTTGTATAGGTATGGGGAACACTCATAATGCAGAAGAAGTACAAGGGTTTTGACTATTTAGTTGCTTTTATGGTGACCCTTGGCTGCTCTGTCTTTATTCTTTTTCCGGTATAAACCAGTGCTCTATATACGCTCATTACCTAATCATCAAGATAAAAGAGATGTAGTGATGTTTGTTTATGTAAATCTGAGCTGTAGGCAGGAGATGATATTAGTCCTTACAATAAGGGAAGGGAAAATACTGTTTGGGGTGTTTCTCTCATGGCTGGTTATCTTGGGTATGTGTATCCATGTTTACTCAGTTTCACTCTTATTCTATTATTATACTTATGATAACTTTGTTCTTACTAAAGATTATGTATTTGGTAATTGGATAACTAACAGGTTTGATGGCTTTACAAGCACATTCCAAGACAAACTCTTTAAAGGATATAATATGGAGATACATAACCAAATATTCTACACAACACTTTGTTCTTGTGTTATGAGTTTCACTGGTGAGAAAATCTTACTTCTTTATGTAAGAGTCACATCTCTTTATTTGTTTTGTTCACAATCTAATCAATCCTCTTATTTTTGATGTAGGACTTATATTGCAAGGGCATTTACTACCAGCTATAGACTTTGTTTCTTTGCATAGGGATTGTTTACTTGACATTGCTCTGCTTTCTACAGTAAGTTTAAGTCTCCTCTATTCTTAATACTTACTCATTATACAACGTCTGATTGCATTTTTGTAGTCTAAGTAATAGGTCGACAAGATAATATCTCATGATATAATCTTCTTGTTTTGTCTCTTTGATTACAACTGAACTTACCAGAGACTAATGTGCAGGTTGCAACAGCAAGTCAGTTCTTCATTTCTTACACCATTAGAACATTTGGTGCTTTAACATTCGCTGCAATCATGACGACAAGACAGGTAAAAAAACCAAACCCGAACTCAGTCAAACTAATCCCTTTTAATAACTAATACAATCCTTTTCTTGTATGACTTATCCATCTTGATAAAAAGCTTGCAAGCATCATGCTCTCATGCATTTGGTTCTCTCATCCTCTTAGCTGGGAGCAATGTATCGGATCGGTATATTATCAACTTCTCTTACATTTTATGGAACTTAGGTGCTCCTTTGATGCTTTAACTAACCAAGTTCTTTATCAGGTCATCGTTTTCGGATCTTTATATGCTAAAAACTTACTGAACAACAAAAGATCACAAAAACCACCGGTGCCTCCAGAACTTCCACAGTACGAAAAGGCTGAGGGAACCTTTAAGACTTATGATAACCTTCCAAATAACAATAATAGCCGTTAGGTAACTGACATTATATAACTCATATAGAATCTTAGTATTTTCTTCATCTTTTTTTATTTAATTTTGTTGGATCTCTTTTAGAGCTTATTACTTGTTTTATTATGAATTCATGTGTGGATAAAAAGATCGTAGACGAGAAAGATCGATTTTGGACAAAAGAAATCAAAGTTGTAACATTAGTGATTAATTATAGAACCATAATTTTATTCATTATAATATAAGTTCATAAATATAAGTACATAAAATACGAAATCACACAACAAACCACACTTAAGCACAAACGCTTTTTTATTTATTTAATACACCAAATCTTTACTCTTCAGTTAGCCGGAGATATCAATAGACTTGACTTCAGGTTTCTTCTCCGGAGATTTAGGAACCATAACAGTAAGCACACCATTCTCCATAGTTGCCTTCACTTCTTCCACCTTAGCATTCTCCGGTAACTTGAACCTCCTCATAAACTTCCCACTAGCTCTTTCTACACGGTGCCACTTGTCGTTCTTCTCTTCATTCTCCTTGCTCCTCTCTCCACTAATCTTTAGGATGTTCTTATCTTCAACCTCAACTTTCACTTCTTCCTTCTTCAGCCCCGGCATATCCGCTTTAAACACGTGTGCCTCTGGCGTTTCTTTCCAGTCCACTCTTGCGTTTGTAAACGCTGCTATATCACGAGCGGTTGAAGCGGATGCGTTTCCCAACGCTGGAGAAGGACTGAAAAATTCTTCCAATGGATCAAAAACGTCTAATGAGAAGGGATCAAAAACGTTTGATCTACGTCCTCCGAAAATGCTTGGAATTAGAGACATATCGTTCCTTTAAAAAATTTGCTTTGATTCTTGATTTGCTTAGCTGCTTTGATCTGGTTTCTAAGATCACTAAGGTGTTCATATTTATAGGGAAACAGATGATGATGAGGAGAGAAGGTTCTTTGAATTTCTTGAATATGCTCTTTTTTCTAAAACCTTCGTATGTTGTCTAGAGGCTTTAGAGTTTAGACATTGAAGTGACCAGAATTTTCTTGGCATTTCATGAAGTTTCTTTCCTGTTGTTGAACGGAAACGACACGCATTCTTTGGTTAGCACATAAACAACGTGCCGTTTTTTGACACTAAATTTTATAACCTGCTAATGGATTTTTGTCTCGATATATAAAAGAACTGAATCACGTTTTTATTTACAAACATAGACAGACACCAATTACTAAACAAGTATACTAAATCGGAAATCAAAATTATTCGATTCAAACGTGTCGACTATACCTAAATCTCAACTTATTCGGCCGGTCAATGGTCATATGCTTGAACCAGAAGTAAATATTGGTTTATCAAAGAGATACATAAATGAACAAGAAATGTAACTGTAAATTATCTGTTTGGGGAACTTTGGGTTAAAAATTGAAAATATGAGATGGTTTAGTTTCTAATCAAATAGAGATTGCAAGAAGAAAGAAAGAGATAAAAGCTTTACAATGTAAAGATGCTACTAATTGAACAAAACTAAGTGTCTTCAATGTTGCAGCAAGCTTGGTCTCTTTTCTATGTGCTCATAGTACACAACATAATGTTCCTGCAATAACATTCCCAACATAAAATCACTTCAAAATTCAAAAAAATATTGAAACAGATATTTACTGTAATAATCCCTGGCTTACCTTTCTGACTGTTTTAAACGAACTTGGATCGAAGCAATCATATGTTCCTCTTTCAAATGCACTTGTCCTGACCAAAGGCTCTCCAACTCTGTAGAACCATAATCTTAGTTCCTTGTGGTAAAACCAACCTTTCTCATAACTGCAAGATATCAATCAAACTCAAAAACCTCAGCCCAAGAGTACGAGTGGAGTACACAAATAATCAAAGATTACAGTAGAGGAAAAACATACAGTTCATCTGCTGCGTATAGTTGTGCTTCGTCTTTTGGCATACTGAAACAAAAATTAGAGTGAAGTAAATGAGTTAAAATTGGAAAAGGATGATTTATGATTTGGCAAATGTGATGTTGAATGCTGAGTCAAAATGTTAACAGACCTGTAGAATGTGTAGAACAATAATTCATAGGAGAATCTTCTGAAACTTGCTCGCTGCAAAAGAATACACAAGAATGTTAACAAAATTGAGAAAACAAATGAGAGAATACATTGTTGGTTCTACTCACAAGATCAGAGAAAACTTACAGTTAGAGGTGGAGGTGGTGTGGCATAATAACAACTTGGTACTGTGAACTCGACCTCGGTCTTTGCTGGTTCATTGGTCCAAGGAGAAGCAAACGTCTTGTAAAGGTTTCCAGTTGAATTCAAATCTAATCCTAGCGTCGTTAAGTCAATGCCAAGAGCAAGTGAGGTCAATTCAGGGTTGCTCCTGTTTAGTACGTCTAACAAGCCAAGCAAGCAAAATGGATCTGCCTCTGACTGTGTCGATTTCATCTCAGATTCTCTAAATTGATTGATAGATGACATCTGTTGCACAGGAAACTGGGATTGATTTTGATGCTGCTGATACTGCTGAATAAGATGGTCATAGCCCATACTGGCAACTGAATTGGGCGAGCTTAGAGGTCTCAGGCCAAGACCCTGTAGCCCACCAGTCTGCTATCAAAATAAGAACTAATGATGAGACTAAATTTGGAACAAGTGCTGTCTAACCATAAGATGTGTTATCATAACTATATATCAGAAATATGCAAATTAAGGTAAGTCCTGGCTTAAATACAGATAGGGATAGGATAGGCTGCCACTCACAGATGAAGTATGTTGTTGCTGTTGTTGTGGACGATGTGATGGATATGTTCCCCCCAAGTTGAAACCACCAGATCTTCCCATCTGCAAATTTGCAATATCCAAACATGAATTACCCCATCAACCATATCAATACAAAAAAGGCAGGAAAACATTATTTTTAAATTTTGAAACAGCTTAAAGCTCACAGAAAAGTTTTGAGAGTGCATCATTGACATAGCATTGTCATGGAGTTGTTCTTTCTGATGCAAATCCATCGGATAATCAGAATTACCACCTGCAAAAAATCTACTACGCTTGTGAATGATCCAGCAGGTTTAGCTTATAGCATTTAGCATTTATAAAAACATAAGTCCAGAACATCTTATCATCTTTCGGAACATTTCTATACAATATAGAGCTATAGACAATAAAAGACCAGCACCTTTATATCCAGGTAGGGCAGGAAAGTCTTCATTTTGGATGCTGAACTCTTGGTTTTGTTGAACAATTGGGACTCCCAAACCTTGTTTCCTCAAAGAGCCTAGAAACACCACCACAAGAGGATGAGGGAATGAGATATGAAATGGAAATATTTTTCCAAATGCTTCTTTTTTATTAATTTCAAAAGATCTTGAGAAAAAATGACCACCTAGTTGTCCTTGAGTGCCACTGGCAGAACCAGGACGACTTGTAAGCTGGGGAAAATCGTTGTTGATGTCAAAAAGAGAGCTGTCATTAGAGTGATCACTAAGCATCATATTGTTAACTGACTGAACATGGTTCTGCGAAAGCGGGCCGCCACCACTATGATAGGAGTTCCCCAGCATAGACATGACCTGAGATCCTGTACCATACAACTTTACAATCAGATTTTTACAGCTATATCCACATACTGAGGTGATAGCTTATTGAATGCTTACGTAAATAAGATTGTAAAGTATGAAGAAACAAGCTCATCTTACAAAATACAAACTCCATACAATCCCAGAGTATGTGGGTAAAAAAATAAGTTTTCTCTAGATTGTATCACACTAGAAGTATAGACTACAAAACAAAGCAAGTTTAACTGCTGCTATCATTCCTAATTTAAAGTTGCTATTAAGCAGATACTTTCTTTACTTGATTTTCACAGCACTTCTAGTTACTCTACCAAAGACCCATGATCATAAAAGTGAAAAGGTGTCTCCTCCATGAAGCAAAATCCATATTATGTTTCATTGACTATGGTATCACAACAAGATAAACAAGCTCAATTGTATTGCCTTACGGGCAAAAGAACTACGAAGACAGAAAATGGAAAGAACTAGATAAATCATATTATACCTTGAGGAAGTACTCCCCCCAGCATTCGGTTCTGTCCCTGAACATTTAATCCTGATCCACTATTAGCTGCCAAATTTAGTCGTGAAGACAAACCAGGAATAGACAATCCACCAGAGCTAATATTCCTCCCCAAATTACCACCACCAACCATATTTCCCATTGAATTTGCTGTCATTCGGGGACCTGCATTTCCCAACAATTGGGATATTCCCATCCCTGGAACACTATTCCGATTACTGATTCCTGCAGATGAAGAGAGAATTCCAGGAATAGAACCGCCAACTCCATTTGCATTGCTATTGAATCCAGGGTTTCCAACAACATTAATACCTCCTCTATTTGGGATTCCCGAATGCCCATGTGAACTACCATGAGACAACTACAAAACAATCAATGTTCTAAATGAGACATAAAATAAATTATAAGAGAGGTCGTATTAACAAAATTTACAACCACATTCACCTGAGATAGATTAACAGGTAGATTATTTGAAGAAAATCTTCCACTGGAAAAACTCCCATTAGGTTGTTGAACCCCGCCAGATGGTATATTATTCATACTTGAGTTTCTTGATGTAAGTGTACCTTGCATGTTCCCGACATTATAGCTGCCATGAATATTATGAAGTCCCTGAAGGTTTCCACCTGCAAGAAGAATGATGTAGAATCTACATAAGTTCATAACAGAGAAAATCATATAACGATGTGATGATGAGGTATAAAACCCACCAGTATGATGAAAAGAGGGAGAAGGTGCACCAGATTGTCCAGAATATGAAGCAGCAAATGATCTGGCAGAACCATCAGGTAAATTCGAAGCTGAACCATTGAGAGATGACTGCAAAAGGGAAGAACACAGACATGAGTTGAAAGAGGAGACTTGATCATCCTAATGACACTAATATATACTTAAAGGTTAATGATTAAGGAGAAAAGGAAGGGGTACTATACATGAAGGTTTGACATTGGAGGAACGATGCACATACAAATGAATAGCCTGTAAAAAAAAAGATGCAATACTTTTAAATAAAATCTAAATAATCAAATGAACTTAATGTATAAACTACATATATATAGTTCACAATGACATTAAGACTATTATTCTTAGGACTGTTCACAGTAAACTTTCATCATCCAGAAACAAGAAGATCGGCCAGTAAATACATCTCCGTGGATATAAACTTGTAGCAGAAGCTCAGAAGTAAAAGAAATGATATTAGAACCAGAAACAAAATCTAAAAGTCAAGAGGATCCAATTGAAATAAAACAATGAACGCAAAACAGCTGCAATCAATAGCTAAAACGACTGAGTAAAAGGGGACCTTAAATTAAACCATCACGATGCAATTTCAATAGTAGCATAACAAAATTGAACTCCGAAAACCCTAGAGAATCACATGTTTTTTTTCTTTTGAAACTCACAGTAAAAGGGAGAAGGCTTCGTACGGAAAGAACACTGTCCAATCGCAAACCCTTTGAAAGAAGAATTAAGAATCCGAAGAAGAAGATTTAAGTGAGGATTCGTTTAACTGGGAAAGAGCGTTGATTTTAATTTTGCAGAGTTTGGTGCCCTAAATCGGAACGAAGGCGAAGAAGAATCAAGATTTAGAAAAATGAGATCGATATATAATTTTAATAAAATAAAAAAGTAAAAAAATTATATATATTTTTTAGCCTGAATGATTAATTGGTGAGGGAGGAAACAGGGAACATTCAGAGGTCAATGACGGGCCCCACTACTCCTTCTCCGGTAAGAGTGTTTTTATAAAGTAATTGCGGATCAAAGTCTAAGACCTCTGGGCCTAATTCAACAGGCCCATTATATACTCTTCAAGC
>KE158963.1:23977-37566 GCA_000411055.1 Leavenworthia alabamica | reverse complement strand
AAAAAAAAAAAACTATGATCTTACTGGTGACTCTATCACCATGAAACCACGAACATATTACTCGATGAGAATCTCATGGTCAAAGCTGCAGACTTTGGACTGTTTAAGACCGGAACAGAGATAGATCAGACTCAGGCAGAATACTTCTGATACAATAGCTCATTGAAAAATCAATCCCATTTCAAAGTCAATGAATTCACCGTCGTCAACCTCAAGCAACGTCAAAAACACAAAAGAAGTATACACAGATTTTGGTTCAAACGCCAAGTTTCAATTCGTCGTTTCTAAATAGTTGAAAAGTTGTTGCAGTTTCTACGAATTTAATGGTAAAATACCAAAACTGTATGAGAAAAAAAAAACTTAATTTGCTACGCTAACAAGTAATTTGGGATTAAAGGAGGCACAAGACTGATAATTGAAACCTAATTGATCATAATTATAAAGAAACTGATAAAGCAACAGAGAAGGAGAAATTTACATATAGAGAGAACGCTACTGCAAACCACTAAACGCCAAATACATAACAAAGGTAAAACGCAAACACATGATTTGATTTAAAATTTCCAGAATAACAAGCCTAAGTAATGAACCCAGATAACACAAACGAGTAGCTATAAAGTAACTTTTAACCGCCGAATCCGTAAAGAGTCCTTCCTTGTCTCTTGAGAGCGTAAACGACGTCCATGGCAGTTACAGTCTTCCTCCTGGCGTGCTCAGTGTAAGTAACGGCGTCACGAATGACGTTCTCCAAAAAGATCTTGAGGACGCCACGTGTCTCTTCGTAAATCAAACCACTAATACGCTTGACTCCACCTCTACGAGCCAATCTTCGAATTGCAGGCTTAGTGATTCCTTGGATGTTGTCTCTTAGAACCTTCCTGTGACGTTTGGCTCCTCCTTTCCCCAATCCTTTTCCTCCCTTTCCACGTCCTGACATCTTTTTACAGTGGAGATTTAGATTTTCTTGAGGAAATTTAACGCTAGAGGATAAAAAAGAAGAATCACGATTTAACTTGAGATGAGGATTGGTGTTAAATTGTTTTTATAGGCAAAATGGAGCGTTATAATTTGACCCATTAAATCACTTAATAGATCTAACGGCTGAGATATCGATCCGTGTGTATGATAATATCATGTATGAACCGTAGATTTGTTTTGATCGACGGTTAATATTAGATATCCGTGTGGTGGTTGTATTACCCAATAACAATCATTTTTGTTTTTCGTGCGGCGTTACAAAATAGGGTAATAAAGCGCCAACTTTTTAGAACTCAAAAACTAAACTTGCGCCACTACAATTATTTGAAAGAATTCATAATCGTCCATAAAAATTTTACGAATTACAATTTGCGATGTGGTTTTTGTCAAACAATATTATCTACCATTTTTGGTTTTTTACATAATTGGTCCAAGCACTGATATTTTTCGTTACATAAAAGTATACAAATCTTAATATAAAGTAATACAATCATCATCGAGTATTTGTTTATAACCACAATGACAACCACAAAACACGCTTCAATTGATATAGTTTTAAAACCCACAATATTGGCACTCAAAATACAAACAGAAGACACTGCAGTGCAGGTCAAAGCCACAAGTTCATTGAGTAGTTTCATTATATAGTTATCTTGCTCTTGGAATCATCCCACTTTCAAAGACCATGCTCACTTCAGGAGAACTCAGTGAATCCATGCCTCGCCTCATATTTCTCCTCGAGTTTTCAGACACAAGACACTCTTTTAATTCGACAACAACACGAGACATGGTTGGTCGTTTTGCTGATGTAGGATTTGCGCATGACATTGCTAGCTCAAGAGCTCTCCAGGTAGAGCGAGAATCATAATCCCCATTAAGTTTTGGATCCATAATCTTAGTAATATCTCCTCCGTTAAGCTCAGATCCAACCCATTGTGTTATGTGAGACATTCTGCGGTTTCTATCAATCACTGGTTGGTTTGTGATCATTTCCAATAGCACAATCCCGAAACTATACACATCGCTTTTCTCACCCAACCGACTTGTCTGGTAATATCTGCAAGGCAAAATCATTGTATAGCCTTCAAACACTGAAGAATCTAAGTCATATTATAAAAACACTGAATATAAAGACAAGTGAAAAGTTTCAACACAAGTGTGTGGTGTGAAAACTGTTAAATACTTACTCTGGATCAAGGTAACCAGGAGTACCAGCAACCACAGTCGAAACCTGAGATTCACCTCCAACTGGGAAAGATCTTGAAAGTCCAAAATCAGCAAGTTTGGCCTTATAATGCTCGTCCAACAATATGTTTGTAGTTTTGACATCTCTATGAACCATAGGTGGTGTGCATCCAATGTGTAAATACTCCAAGCCTATGCAATGGATTCATCCATGTTAATTGATTACTGTAAAATCAATGGAATCAGTTCTAGCTCTAAGGTTTAAGTTGGTACAGACCTAATGCTGCCTCCACAGCTATTTTTAGCCGAATGCCCCAATTGATGACAGATCTGCCTCCTTTTCCTGTATATTAAATCATAAGATCCTTTCATGATTTTTGGAAGAATGAACTGTTTCATCAATACGCGATAAGTCTTAAATCACTGTAAAATGTTACACCAAGTTTTACCTGATAGATGTTGTCTTAAGTCACCATTGGGTACAAACTCATAAATGAGGGCCAAGTGGTCTTTTTCATCACAATATCCGACGAGGCTGACCAAATTTGTATGGTGAACTCTCAGAAGAAGATCAACCTAATGCACTCATGCAAAGGCAAACAAGCAATCCATAAGCTTTAGGATGTTGAAAACAGATACTAGTTGAAAGGATTGTACTACAAATACCTCTGCTTTGAACTCTTTATAGCCTTGAGTTGATGATTGAGACAGTAGTTTAACAGCCACCTGTTCAGTACCATTAACAGTACCGTGACAGACAACGCCAAATCCTCCTTCCCCTATAACTATTTCGAAATTATTTGTCATTTTTGTAACCTCTGAATAAGTAAACCTTCTCTTTTTCATCTCGATTGATGGCTCCGGTGAATTACCAAATGTAACATTCACTGTTGGCCTACTCGGTGGTGGATGAACAACTGTTAGATCAGAATTTAGGACTTAGCTAACATCATACTTATAATTAATAAGATCTATCAGTTATTTCATTTGATACGTCTCTCTTGCATATACCTTCAACAGCCGATGGCTTTTTCTTTCGGAGAAAAAGAACAAGAATTACAACAACAATGAGGATGGCTACAGCACCAACTGATGCAATAACTGGAATTAGAAAACTCTTGCCAGATGGTTTAGTGGGTGATTCAGAGGGAAAAAGCCGTGGGTTTCCTTGAAGGCTATAAGAAAGACAAGTTTTGTTCAATATATCAACCTCACAAAAAGGTCGTGGACAGTAACAGAGAAAGGTTCAAAAGATATGTGGGAAGTTTCTTACAATAGATCGAGACCTTTCCTTCGTAGAGATTGAGGAATTGAACCATTAAGATCATTCCTGCTTAAGTTTCTGTATAAAAAGATAAGCAAACATAAGCCGAGGTGGAATTTGAAAAGCATTACAAAATATGCTTTGATACATACGTGAACATGATTAGACAGTAAATTTAAAAACCATTACAACAGATGCTTGAAAATAACTTACATAACCCGCAATGATTTCATGTTGCCTAAAAACTCGGGCACTTCTCCATTCAAGTTATTATTCGACAAGTCCCTAAAGTTTGCAGGTGTATAATATGAAGTTACATATGAGTTATTTGCATAAATATAGCAAATTTCCGCCTGCCAGCAACAGTTGACATACTTACAGTATTTCTAGTTCTGTAAGGTTTTGGATGGCAGCAGTGATGTTTCCAGTTAAACCACTCGAAGACAAGTTTCTGGTTAAAATTTTGAAACGACACTGTTTGTGATTACTAAAAGATCTTGAAGAGTGATTGTGGGTGCATGTTTACTAGTGAACTTCTGACTTACAAATATGTGATTCTTGGTGGTGTGGAGACATCCGTGTTGCTGCAGTTTAAAGCATCCCACCTAAGTTGTGGAGGGACGCATGGATCACCTTGCCAGTTGATTCTAGTCAATCCATAGGTGGCTTCAATGTTTCTGATGGCAATCACTGACATTAATATTTTTAAGATGTCAGAAATAAAGATACAAAAGAATTTACATGAATAGAGCTATATGCGTAAGGTTGAAACATACCATCATTTTCATTTGTTTCAGACTGCGGAAACTGGATAACTGTGAAGACTTCAAAAGCGTTAAGTAGAGGTGGGAGGGTTGATCTGTTGGTTCTTGTCAGCTGAAAACTACAATCCCCACTATCGCAAATCCTTGGAGATACACTGAAGATAGTAGTTATCTCTAACTTCTTAGGAATTACAGGATCAGACGACTGAACTTCTCCATTCCATACCATGTTGAATTCCCTAGTTTGATTAGTCCGCAAGTCTTGGATCTCAGCAAAGTGTCTATACAAGTAATACTGGGCATTAGGATCATCTGAATTTGTCCATTCAATCGTCAATGGCCCACTGGCATTAGTAGGTATGGCTGCTGATGCAAGTGCAGCCTTTGGTGGATCATAGTCGTTGATATTTCCCACATCGCTAGTGGTAGATATCTGGGTCCACTCCTTATCAAAGTATGCAATCCACTGACGATCGTAGACATCATCCGGGTACCTGAGGGTGGAAATATTACTTTTTAGTAGTAGAATAAGTAAAATCTTTATGGATATAATTTTTCATTGTATATCTCTTTCATTTTTCGTTCTCTTAGCTTACTCTTCTGCTTAGTGTCTAGAATAGTCTTACATTTTGACAAAACCACCCACTTTAAAAATCAGAGCCACAAAAGGACAGAGCAATTGGTGACAAAGGAACGACAGAGCAACAAAAGAGAGATAATGTTAAGTTGAAGTTACCTTAGGTATTTCTTTGATTCGGTAAGATACATACGAAAGTAAAGACTCAGAGAACCAGATTCAGTGTTATAAGAATCATTTCCCATTGGCCGTATTTCCAAGGCTGAGATCATCGGTGTAGTTGTCCCAGTCTTAACAAGACAAATCTGCAACGAGTTTGATTTTGGGATGTGCAAGATCTCTTTCGCTGTACCATTCACCCATCTTTGCAAATCTACCGTGGCCCATGGATTAGGTCCAAGATAAAGATCAAAGTTCGGTTTAGTGTCAAGACCATCATAATTTCCATATATAAACCAACCCCTGATCAGATGATTTCTTCCTTTCTCGACGGGTAGATTGTAGCAGTTCCGTTTTCCTTCTGGAAAATATCTCAGCGTTGTGTATGGCTTCAGGAGTCTACCCTCCAGATTTTCTTGAACTCTACTAGTTTTTCCACTCTGGATGTATGGTGCGTCCGAAGAGAACTGTAATCCATTATCGGTATCTTTATAAGGAGACTGTTCATTCACGGGTAGGCCACAATCCAAACTGATGAACCCTGTTAAGAGGCATGCAACAAAATTCACTGTTAAAAGAGAGAACAAATAGAACTGCCGAGTACGAGTACCATTAAGAACCAAATTGGTAGAAAGGAGAAACAGAATAGACATATTTGTATATATGTCAGTAAAGACATGGATACCTTGTTGACCCTGAGCTTGAACAATATGAATGATGGCCAAAGTTCTGATCAGTAGCAACAAAATCCCAAGAGACCTCTCCATATTCTCTTACCCACAAAGGACAAATCAAGAAAACCGTTACTCAAGCTCTGGAAGATAACAGGAGAATATATAAGCAACCCATATTGGAAACTAACATAAGACTTTTCAAGTAAATGAAAAGAATGAGTCAATACGTATTTTTTTAGTGCAACTTCACCAATGGGGAGAAGAAAAGGATAAGAGCATGACAGTGTTCCAGCATCACTATTATGAACCTAAATGAGGTCATTTGTGGTATTAGACATCAGTATAGTTTCTTGGTCAGATAGTAATGCATTTTACTACCAAAGAACTTGTCAATCAAAGAAATTGGATTTAATAAACATCCGACTCACCACCATGATGCATGAAAAAACGCTGAGAAAGAGTTGACATTCTAATAGTAGTTGACTAAGTAGACATGATTTTGTTTCAATCATATGAATACAACTTAGAACCCACAAATACTAGCTAGAGCATATATGCTAACAAAATATAACCAAGAAAAGTAGGTCAACATAAAGAAATAAGGTTTATAACAATTAGTCTTGATCTTAAACAAGATGGAGAATGAGTAAAAGGTGAATGCTCTTATTTCTAATGAAACTTCACCATCGGAGAAGAAAAACAAAGGATAATAAATGTTCCAAGATCACTATCATGAGCTTTTGTACTGAGTATACTTCATAATTCCTGGTCAGAAAATATACAATTTGCTTTTAGTATAACTTCCAAAGAATGAATCAATCACGCAAAGATATATATATATATATATTGGCTTCTAAATCTAATAGTAGTAGACCTGACTCAGTACTATGACGCACAAATAAATTCTGAGAAATTGTCAATGTTCGTTGACTTTTGATTAGTGAAGAAGACTCATTCAAAAGATCAGTAAACCTAATTTTTTTTGTTTCGTCATGGGTGAGACAAATCACAGCAGCAAAGATAGTTCGAGACTCAAATGTTATGCGCTAATGAAAATCCAAGAAAAAACCTATTGCACCAAATGTGACTTTTTTAGTTCATAATGAGCATATTGGTTACAACAAGTAAACAACACTCCAAACTATATAATATGAGTCTAATGATAAAACAAGCAATTCATATAGAGTCATATATACTTTCAACATCTAAAAAGATATAAATCACTTGTAAGCTTTATATGACTTGCTTGTTTTATCATTCGACTTTGTTCATCTGTGTGCTTAATCTGTTTGCTACTACAATCTCAACAAGTAAGTACCCAAGTATCCCCAAGCCTGGATTCTTACTCATCCTCTAATTTTCACACACAAGACACTCTTTTAGTTCATTGATAACCTGAGACATAGTTGGTCGTTTTGAGGTGGAAGGATCCGCACATGACATTGCCACCATCTAAAGAGCTCTCCACGCAGGATTAGAGTCATATACGCTAAATAGCTGTAGATGACTAAGATGATGAATACCCGGCGGTAAATCGGCTATATACGGTAGAGCGGTGGCGAAACGACGACGATGACACCACTTCATCGACTGTAACACGATCGACGATCAGAATGCTTGAAACGCCGTCGTTTAGTCGCAACAATTATATATTTTTCTTGGGCCAGATTAGGTTTGTGCGGCCCATTATTGAGAAACGAATACTGATCCATTATCAAATCAGCTATTAGGCATCTGTTGTTTCAACTTTCATCGTCTACGACTCGACCAAACAAAATCCTCTATCGGAAGAAGGAAGAGCCAAGAGATACAGAGATGAGGTTGTTCGATCCATGGCCAGTGTTCTTCAAGAGGGAATGGAAACGTTGTTGGCCGTTTCTGACTGGATTCGCCGTTACCGGCGTTCTCATCACCAAGCTCACAGCTGGATTCACTGGTAAGTTCTCAGATCTGATTGATCTTTTATAGAAATGACTAAGATAAACTCATCAATTGATCCGTAAATTGTAGAATCAGATAGCTATGTATTTATGTATTGTGGGAACCCTAATTAATGTGATTGATTTGCAGAGGAAGACGCTAAGAACTCCAAGTTTGTTCAACAACACAGGCGGTAACGTCTTTATCTTTTGGTAGCTGTTTTTTTTCCAATAACTTGTGAAATATCTTTGACTTAGCATTTATCACAAATTCTCAATGCTTAATGTTTTGATTTCTCTGCATTTGTTATCTGTGAGCCATTTTGGTTTTTGTAGATGATGTATTTCTTATGAGCAGTACAGGAATCTCGATTTGAATCCTTAATTGATTTTGAATTTTTTCAGGAGGATCCATAACATTAAGTCATTAACCATTGTTTTGTTCTTGTTCATGACTGTTTTTGACATTTCAGGTGATGAGATTGTAGAAGCGCGGAGAAGGCCAAGTGTCTTTATTGGAAACTTACTGTGAGTGATTCGGCTTTCAAAACTGTTATAATAACATGAAAGAGAGAATTCTAAATACTATTTGATTTCTCTTTTCCTTTTGCACAACTCTTGAACAATGCAAAATCTACTTTGATGATCTGTTCTTTTCCCGAATCTAAATGGATTTGTTCTTCTCTTTTTGAGTATATGTTTGAATAAGCCTTCTTCAGTTGAATCATTGGAAATCCACCAACAAGCTTTTGGTTATTAGCTAGCTAGCTGTTATTCGTTTATTACTTGATAACTCTACAGGATTTAGGTCGAATCAGTTGTTGAATTGATTCCAATTTTTGCTGAATCTAAATCGGGTCGTTAATACGCAATCAATGGAAAACTTTGGTTCAACCATAGATTTCAGTAAAACAGAATCAGGAGACATTGAGTCCATGATTCTGACAATTTCATAACCTTATTAATATCCAACGAAAGATAGTCTCTAGAGCAAAAGCATTGGTTTCATCACTGACATTGTAAGAAAAAAACAGGAACCCGACTTTGTTGGTTTCTTTAAATTAAACCGCTCATTAAAAGTGCACTGGATTCTGCATGCCAACTTCTTCTTCTTCTTCCTCAAGTGTAAAATCATTCTTGATTTTGAAGAACGCGCGTACCTCTACAGTTTTATTTTTAATCAAGTCAGGGACTCTTTGGCAATTAAGAGACATGAGGATTTCATTGTTTAGGTAATCAACAGCATAAACGAGATCCAAGACTGTAGATTCATCATGGATCTTCATGAACTCAGTGTCCCACTTCTTGAGATCTTCCTCGGTTGAAGAAGATTCACCATTGAAATTCATCTTGCAATACTATATAACCAACTCGATGATATTGCTTTCCACGTTTGGAAACGGGATGAATATGTTACTGTTACAGTTGTCTTGAACAAGATGAGCTATTGTCTGAGACTGAAGTGCGACTGCTTTGTCGATCTCAAAAGATTATCTTTATTTGTAGATTTAAACACTTAATATTAACGAAAGGAGCAAGTGGTTTGGTGGTTTCTTCAAGCAATCACCTCTATCACCATTCACCATCCACCCAAATCAAGATCAATTTCTGATCCTAATGAACTAATGGGCCATTGTGACCAGTTGGAGACAAAAAAAATGAAAATCATGTGGGATGGTTGGTAGTTGGTATTTGGTAACCTTGTTGGAAATGTCCGGATTGATTTTATTTTTTTGGACAATTAAATTTCGTTTTTTTTTTGTTAAACCGCTCGTCCGGTTTCTGGTTAACTCTTAACGGTTCCATTTGGTTTATTAATCTGGTATAATCGTTAACTCTGTTCTTACTTCTTCGCTCTCTGTTCGATAATAAAACTACTTACCTTTAACTGTTATGTGTTATGCTTTTCCTGCTTAGTTGGAATCTACAAATCATAATGTGGATTTTGTTAAATTTTGAAGCTTTGATCTTTACCCATGAACAAATTTTTCCATTATTCCTTGTTCTTTTCGGTTATTGTCGTTTGGTTCTTATGGTGAACTCATTGAAACCAATGGTCCAAATCGACTACTTTTTGGTGGAACAGAGCTGCATGCTCATGTACTGACATCTGGGTTTGCTCGTTTGACGAGAATTGCAGCTAAGCTTGCAACTTTTATGTTAATTGTGGGAAAGTTTTAGATGCTCGCAACGTGTTCGATGAAATGCCCAAGAGAGACATTAGTGGAAGAGTTGTTATGATTAAAAGCTTTTAAACTGTTTAATCCAAAATTCCTAATCCTAAGGCTCATTCTGGTTATCATCAAACCCAATGTGAAGATGACATGACACTCACTACATGTTAAAACTTAAAAAACTAAAGTGGTAGCTGTTATGTAAAGGCCTAAAGGGATATATTTTTGTCCTTCTATGTATTAAAAAAAGAGGACAGACAAATAAAGAAAGAATGCGACAGACTTAATTAGCAAGTAAAGTCTTAAATAGGGCAGCTCACCTATATACTTTAGTATTTAAAATCAAAGAGAGAAAGATCAACCAATGTGTCATTTTCTAGTATCTTCTGTTTTCTTTGTCTAATTTATGATCTCCACGTGCTTTTTTCTTGCAGATAAATCTTACTACAACTACATAAGAATACAAAAATATCTCGATGAGATCAATGAAACAGTTTACGTTTATCTCACGTGTCTGTATATATCAGATCAGATCTTGTGTTACAGCATTAAGTAACCTTTTGTCTCTTTGAACTTTTTTTTTACATTCTCAAACAATGGAGGATGAGGTTGTGAAGAAGAGAAGGATAGTTTTAGTTCCAGTTCCAGCTCAAGGTCATGTTACTCCTATTATGCAACTTGGAAAAGCTCTTCATTCTAAAGGATTCTTAATCACTGTTGTTCTTACACAATATAATCGAGTTAGCTCTTCCAGTTACTTCTCTGATTTTCATTTCATTACTATCCCAGATAGTTTAACTGAGTCTGATCTCAAAATCTTAGGACCACTTAACTTCATGCTGAAGCTTAATCAAATTTGTGAGGCAAGTTTCAAGTTTTGTTTAGGTCAGTTATTACAAGAACAGAGTAATGATATTGCTTGTGTTGTTTATGATGAGTATATGTACTTCTCTCAAACTGCTGTTAAGGAGTTTCAACTTCCTAGTGTTCTCTTCAGTACTACAAGTGCTACTGCCTTTGTTTGTCGCTCTGTTTTGGCTCGAGTCAACGCTGAATCGTTCTTGCTTAACATGAAAGGTACTTAACCTCAACTCAGAAAGATTTGTTTATCTATACTAATCCAAATGCTGTTTTGCTTTGCAGATCCTAATGCACAAGACAAGGTGTTTCCAGGGTTGCATCCTCTAAGGTACAAGGACTTACCAACTTCAGTCTTTGGGCCATTAGAGAGCATTCTCAAGGTTTATACTGAGACTGTTAACATTCGAACAGCTTCTGCTGTTATCATTAACTCAGCTAGTTGTTTAGAGAGCTCCTCTTTAGCATGGTTACAACGAGAACTACAAGTTCCAGTATATCCCATAGGTCCACTTCACTTTGCAGCTTCTGCGCCTTCTAGTTTATTAGAAGAGGACAGGAGCTGCATTGAGTGGTTGGATAAGCAAAAACAAAGCTCAGTGATTTACATAAGCTTAGGAAGCTTGGCTCTAATGGAAACCAAAGATATGTTGGAGATGGCTTGGGGATTAAGTAACAGCAACCAACCTTTCTTGTGGGTGATCCGACCGGGTTCTATTCCTGCCTCAGAATGGACAGAGACCTTACCAGAAGAGTTCAATAAGTTGGTTTCAGAAAGAGGTTACATAGTAAAATGGGCTCCACAGATGGAAGTTCTGAGACATTCTTCAGTAGGAGCCTTTTGGAGTCATTGTGGTTGGAACTCAACACTAGAGAGCATCGGAGAAGGAGTTCCAATGATCTGTAGACCTTTTACAGGTGATCAAAAAGTCAATGCAAGGTACTTAGAGAGAATATGGAGAATTGGGGTTCAATTAGAGGGAGAGCTAGAGAAAGGAACTGTAGAGAGAGCTGTGAAGAGATTGATTGTGGATGAAGAAGGAGCTGAAATGAGGAAGAGAGCTATGAACTTGAAAGAGAAGCTTGAAACCTCTGTTAGAAGTGGAGGTTTCTCATGTAACTCATTAGACGACTTTGTCAACCTCATGAAAATGAAGTGTTCCATTTAGTCATTGTTCAAAGTCAAGATTGTATCAAAACAAAAAAGATCGTTGAGATTTTTGTATTAAATGGTATGAAAGAAGACAAAAGCAATTTTTTATGGGTCACACTCAAGCAGGATACGATATAAAGAACTGGGGATTCTTTGTTTATTGCAGTTGTACTAGGGCCAAGTTCAACTACTTGAACCCTTTTAAGTTTTAAGAGTCTTTATGTATGTTGTCTTATATTTTACAGTTGTCTTACCAAGAAGATCATTTTCTATGTTAAATCTGCTAATACTTCTTCATACAACTTGCTTACAAAAACTTGTGAACATATTAAATGTGATAGATTATTAGAATTTTTTTTTGCTTATTGTAGGCCAGGATAATGTTCATAATCATATTTATCTATGGTTTGGTATAAAAGGTAATTTTGATTGTAAATATAATTATGTGTAATTGTTGACAATTGAGTCTTTGACTAAATCCTGCAAAAAGAAAAAGCTTCAATTAGTGGAAAGAATAAGAAGAAAAGCAAGAGAAGAAGTAAGGAGAAGTCAACAACGAAGTTGGGCTGGACCAAAGCCCACTTAAAGATTGTGTTTTGGTAAAGTATTAGAATAGCCCAAGTATAACTAAGTCTAATTGAGTTGTGGCTTGTGTAAGAGAGCCTAGTTAATAGAATCATGGTGTAAGTGTAAACTTCTCTTAGACTTCTTTATATTGAGCTCTATAAGATCTTCTCCTTGAATGTTACTTAGGATTGGGTATTTTTCTGATGATCAATTATATTTAAATCAATAACATTAGGAGATCCATTATTTTCCAACTTTTGCACATCAGTCTACTTCTTGATGGATGATGAATCCAGAGATTTCTAAATCCAAACCTTTTGGGCCATTTTATGAGCCCTACAAGCCTAAAAAGTGGCCCATATCCACCGTCCATAACATGTGGTCGGGAAAAACCTAAAATGAATCTCATCAACCATTAACTTTTGTGCCCGTAATAATGTCAGACACCATTACTCTCCATACTCCTTGCCACACTGTATTCTCACCTACAGATAAATCTTCTTACAAAACATAACTCCGGCGTAATCTATAATCTACGGTGGAGAAATCTCTCGCTTTGTTCAATCCGACAGTTCACATTTGAAATCGTGATTCTCACTAAAACTCGCGTTCTAAAGTCCAAAATAAAATTAGATAAAACCAAAATCCATTGCAACGTCTTCCTTTGATTTCCTCTATTTTAGGGTTTAGAAGAAATGAGTACAATCGAATTGCTAACTCCAGTGATCTCGATAAGTTTCGATCCTCAGTTTGCTATAGTACTAATAGTTTATTACACTTACATGCTTCAAGCTTTTTCCGAGACCGTTGTAATGCATTATAGTATATGACATTACATTATCTCATATTTTAATTCATTGAATTTGTTTCCTATATTTATTTAGCAGTTGGAACACTTTTGTTTCTGGAATGATTCACTGGCCGAAACGATGTCGTTTAGTGGTTTTCCCAGAAATAACGGAGATCAAACGCGTATCACATGGATCCCACAAACAGCAGACACGGCGCTTCTTTTGAATTTTCTTTAGAAACCACGGCGTTTCCTTTTTTATACATAACGACGTTAATACTTCCGCTATCATCTACCTAGTCAAACACTTACCACGTGTCTATTTACCGTCTAATTCGACGCCGTTAAATCCGCTCCTCTTACGACCGCATTAAAAACTACGTTTTCATTTTCTTATCTCAAGTTCTCATCCTCTCTGTCATTACTTGTGGTCAAGCGATTCTTCTTCTTTCAGTTCCTCTCACCGCACCTGAAGGTTTAGAGATGCCGTCAACAACGACAACCTCGAGTACCGCGTCGTATTGGTG
>KE158963.1:0-23840 GCA_000411055.1 Leavenworthia alabamica | reverse complement strand
CGGCGTCGAAATCGGCGATTGAGTCTTTGCCTAGAGTTGAAATCTCCGATTGCCATATAGGCGCCGAAGTGAATTGCGCTGTGTGCACAGAGGTTTTTGAGGCGAAGACAGAGGCGCGTGAGATGCCGTGTAAACACATATTCCACGAAGATTGCATCGTGCCTTGGCTCTCTATTCGGAACTCTTGTCCCGTCTGCCGATTCGAGCTACCTTCAGAAACTAATCGACGGAGCAACAACGAGGAGGAAAACCCCGTAGGGATGACGATTTGGAGACTACCAGGTGGAGGATTTGCCGTGGGGAGGTTTAACGCCGCAATGAGAGACGGAGAAAGAGTTTTACCTGTGGTGTTAACAGAAATGGACGGTGGTGGAATTGGTAATAGCCAGGACGGTCCTAGACGGATCTCATGGGTTAGGTCACTTGAATCGGATAGTAACGGTGCTAATTCCGGCTCTAGCTCCGGTGGAAGATTAAGGAGGATGGTTCGTGGAATGGTGTCGTTAATGAGGAGAGTGAGACCAAATCGTAACTCTTCTTCTTCTGCTGCTGCTATTTCATCTTCTTCTAATAATCTGGATTTGAACACTGAGGTAGAAGAGTCTAGGGTTTTGGATCGGTCAAATTCAGTGCTGAGAAGATACTTCAGGAGAAACACAAGTAACAGAGATTCTAATTCAGTTCTCCATTGATTATAAGTTTGTTCATTATTCAACAATGTATATATAAAATTCAGAAGAAAGATAAACTGGAGCTTCATTTTCGATTTTTATTCGATTAATTCTTCCTTGTGTTATTACATCAAATGTCTAATGTTCATTGAAGTATTCATCTTTGTCTTGGACCCAGTCGAAACTTTCCCCGAGATTTTGGCTTCTTTGGTTTCCGAGAAAATCCGTAAAGTAAAGATCTGTGGTCCCATTTAACCTTTTTCCTCGGATGCTAACGAAATAATAATAAAGTGATGAGAATTGATGGTTTTGAAGTTGCCAAATTTGAATTCAAGATTCAACTGCAGATCTTTTAATTCATCTTTGACGGTACCGTTACATTATCGTTGGGAATGGTTGACCAGGTCATAATAACTGTCCACTCTTTTTTTTTTTAACCGTTTAGTTAAAATATTGAACAGCGATAAATAAATCATTTTCTTTACGAAGATGTAGTTGTCCAAGTTTAGGTGATTGGCTCTTTGAGTTAAGAGAACATTGAGTCTCAATCTCAGCACTTAAATATTGTTTAATTGAGGACTAATTACATCAATAAAACAAAAGAGATAAGAAAAATTCAACAACGACAAGCCATGAATAGTTTAGTGTGAGAGAAAAAGACAACATTCATGTAATTATTATCACTAAAGATTCATTAAGTTACAGTTAAAATCAACAAAAACGGACATAGTAGGTCCCACACAACAATAACCATTTCCTTTATTTATTCTTCATTTTGTTGTTTCTTCTTCATCAAAAGCCTTTGGAAAATAAGTAAGAAAACAAAACAATGGCTAAAAACACTATCGAAATCGATTATATCGAGCGTAAAGCTTTCGACGAGACTAAGAAAGGAGTAAAAGGACTTGTCGATGCTAATATCACTGAGATCCCTCGAATCTTCCATATCCCTTCAGATTCCTTACCCGACAAGAAACACTCTGTCTCTGTTTCAGACCTAGAGATCCCTACCATAGATTTTGCAAGTGTCCACGTGAACATAACCTCACGTGAAACCATTGTAGAGAAAGTTAGATACGCAGCTGAGAATTGGGGATTCTTTCAAGTGATCAATCATGGTGTTCCTTTAAACGTTCTTGAAGATATTAAAGATGCGGTTCGTAGGTTTCACGAGGAAGAAGATCCTGAGGTCAAGAAATCATACTACTCTCTTGACTTTACCAAGAACAAATTAGTCTATAGCAGTAACTTTGATCTATACAGTTCTTCTCCATCTCTTACTTGGAGAGATTCTATCTCTTGTTACATGGCTCCTGACCCTCCTACTCCTGAAGAGCTCCCTGAGACTTGCAGGTAACGTAAACAGTTTATTCAGTCTTGACTTTGTTTTCCTTGATTCTAACATCATATATTGACTCAGGGATGCTATGCTTGAATACTCCAAACATGTGCTGAGTCTAGGTGATCTGCTCTTTGAGCTACTCTCAGAAGCATTAGGTTTAAAATCTGAGATCCTTAAGAGCATGGATTGTTTAAAGAGTTTGCTTATGATCTGCCATTATTACCCACCATGTCCACAACCTGACCTAACTTTAGGTATAAGTAAACACTCTGATAACTCCTTCCTCACGGTTCTTCTTCAAGACAACATCGGTGGTCTTCAAATTCTTCATCAAGACTCTTGGGTTGATGTTTCTCCACTTCCAGGAGCTCTCGTAGTCAACATTGGAGATTTCTTGCAGGTTAAGTAACAATCTAAAGAAAAAGAAAAAGAACAGATACCTTAAGATTAAGTGTCTCTTAGCTTGCTTATATATGTTGAGTTTGATTTTTGCAGCTGATAACTAATGATAAGTTTGCAAGTGTGGAGCATAGAGTGCTAGCGAATAAACAAGGACCAAGGATTTCAATAGCTAGCTTTTTCAGCTCAAGTGTACGTCAGAACTCAACAGTTTATGGACCAATGAAAGAGCTTGTGTCTGAAGAAAACCCTCCAAAGTATAGAGACACAACCTTAAGAGAATACTCAGAAGGATACATTAAGAAAGGTCTTGATGGAACATCGCATCTGTTGAATTTCAGGATATGAATAGTTCATTTGTAAAATATTCATAAATTTGTGTGTTTCTTTCATCAGCTACTATGTTCTTGGATCTTCAACGATTCAACCAATGTACCAAAAATAAGAGACAATAGTATGTCTATTTATATATATGTTAAGCTCTACTTTGTATTTTGATGCTTTTAACTAATTGAATACTTTGTCAACTAATGTATCCCATATCATTATTCAACTATATACATGAATAATTATAATATATAAGAAAAAAAAAAAAATTATAATATATATATAACATATAAATTTAGAAGAAGTAAGGAGTCTACTTAATTTAATGTATATATTAGATATAAACATTTTATTGATGAAAAGTATATGGAAATATAGCTGTCATTATGCTAGGATTCGTCATGTCCTCCATCATACCGGAATATTTAATTAATTACAATATTTAATAATATGATAGATAATTAAAAAATTGCAACGGTCTAAATAATCTTCGTTTTTCAATTTCTAATGTGTTGGTTTTATTACATAAATTTTCTAATAAAAACTTTGTGGAGAAACAATTTTTAGTTACGATTTTTGTATGAATATATTGGTTTTGAAGATCGACATTCACTATAATGCACATGTTCTTTTCACAACACGATGATTATATCATACATTATATTTTTTCAAAAAATTTACATCTTTACTATATCTAAAATTTAAATTTCATAACTGATATAAAAACTTTGTAATCTTAATCCAGTTAAATAGAAACTTAATCCATTAATGTAACATATTGTTAAGAAAAATAAGTATACCTTGTTGTTTATAAATGTCACACCGATCTATCTCGTGTTTAATATTTTATTATACAAGTAGATTATTATAAATGATTTAACAAACAAGATATTGTTTTTTTTTTAATTTGAAGTAGAAAATATCAAAAACATTTTGCATTATACTATTGAGCAACGTCAATGCTTCAAAGGACAAAGCGCTTTAAAGGGCAAATCTATTTTACATATCTTAATGATTAGAGTAGACTTCGCCATGAAATTATTCACTTGTATACATCGCCATGTAAAATCGTATAAATTAATTATACAAAAATGGGAGCAATGTAAACCGGACTTCTAACTTGCTAGAGAGCCAAAATTTTTGTATTATGGTTGGTCAGGACTCAGCATAATGAATATTTGGATCTTATATAAAATTTGTCAATTTTATTAATTAGTCAAGCTCTTGAAATGTGAATATTTGGTACAAGAGTTTTCCACAAGGAACCAGCTCTTTAGTCGCCGGCGATTACATATTAATTAACTAATCATTACATTATGTACTATATACTATTTGTAGTACAACATCTAAATTACTTTACCGTTGTACTTGTCAAAGACAATCTCTAACAACAAAGTCAACACTGTACTACACAACAACAACATTTATATACAATACATAAACTATATATGCGCTCATGAAGTGAAAAAAAATAGAAATGGCTTTGTCTTCCAAAACCCTAAAGTCAACTCTCTTCTTTCTCTCTATTATTTTCATCTGCCTCTCCTTGATCTTAGCTCATGGTGGCATAGATGACGGTGACGAAGAAGAGGAGACTAACCAAGCAACCGCTCCCACCGGAACAACTGTTGTGAATCTCCGATCTAAAAGCTTGGTGCTTGTGAAGATCTACTGTATTATAATACTTTTCTTTTGCACATTCATATCCGGGATTTCACCTTACTTTTACCGGTGGAATGAGTCGTTTCTCCTTCTCGGAACTCAATTCTCCGGTGGTATATTCCTAGCGACGGCTCTAATCCATTTCCTCAGCGATGCTAATGAGACTTTCCGAGGATTGAAACATAAAGAGTATCCTTACGCATTCATGTTAGCAGCAGGTGGATATTGTCTTACAATGCTTGCTGACGTGGCGGTTGCTTTTGTAGCGGTTGGGAGTAATAAACAACACGACGGAGCTAGCGCTGGAGAGTCGAGGGTGGATGATGAAGTAGCAAGCTGTCGTGAGAAAAGAAATGGTGTAGATGTGAGTCAAGTGCTTTTACGGACAAGTGGATTTGGAGACACAGCTTTGTTGATCTTTGCACTTTGTTTTCACTCTATCTTTGAGGGCATCGCCATTGGTCTCTCAGGTAACAATCAAAGATTAAACTCTTATTGCTTCTGTAGTAAATGAAACATATGTGTGATCAGTTCAAACATTATATATATATAGTAATGTTCTCTAATGATTATATTATGGTCAGATACTAAGAGTGACACATGGAGAAACCTATGGACAATATCATTACACAAGGTCTTTGCGGCCGTGGCAATGGGAATAGCTCTCCTCAAGTTAATACCAAAACGACCTTTTTTTCTTACTGTTGTCTACTCCTTTGCCTTTGCAATATCAAGTCCCATAGGTGTCGGGATTGGTATTGCCATCAATGCCACTAGCCAAGGAGCTGCTGGTGACTGGACCTACGCGATCTCAATGAGCCTAGCGTGTGGAGTATTTGTGTACGTTGCGGTTAACCATCTCATCTCAAAAGGGTATAAGCCTCGTGAAAAATGTTACTTTGACAAACCAATATACAAGTTTCTTGCTGTCTTCATAGGTGTTGTAATGCTCTCTGTTGTTATGATTTGGGATTGATTTTTTTGTGATACTTTCGATTCATCAAATAAATATTGTAGCTTATTATTTGATTACCAAATTAGATTCTTTATTCTTCAAAATATTCTTACATAAACCATATCAAATTAGATTCATATAAAATATTCTTCTTAAGGTTCCATCCATTATAAGATTAGATACGGCCTACCCAAACCAGCAAGCCCAGTAATGCAATTCAATCAATAAGAAAACACAATCCGGTTTAATTAGATAATAATAGTTTTTATTTTATTTTTACCAACAATTTGCTAATAATAAGTTATAAAAGGATAGTACTATTATTTACTTTAATTGTAAAATGGACCGACATATGTAAATGCGAAGGGTGGACCTGGAACACCGCTCGAACACTTGGTACAGTTTTGTTTATGTCTTTTAACTTCCCAATGTTTCAGAGCGAATCTTTCTAACTTCAATACAACCATTTTTATCAGTTAGAAGATAAATACTTGAGTGTGTGAAAATATAATTTGACAAAAATAATAAAAATTCCTTAACACTTTGTATTATTTACATTATACAAATGTGATTCAAATATAATTCGTTTACCGTTTCAAATTAAATGTAACCGGTTATATATGCAATTTTTCAACAAGAAATTATATTTATAATGGTAAAATTTGAACCTCTTCTGTAAAATTAAACTTGAAAATATAAAACACTTTTTTGTGAAGTAAAAGCAAAATACATTTAAACTAAAGTAGATAAGTATATCATTAATACATAATTATTGAAAATAACTGATGGTTTGAAAATAAAAGAGAAATAAAAAAAGTAAAACCTGTAATTAATTAACCTAGACTTCTTTCTTCAGACACACCTATAAACGATCTCAGGCGTGTTTGTGCCAACAAAGAAGCATCGAAACGCAGCGTTTCATAATATAAAACCTGGACTTGTGCTCCTTTGCCATATTACAACATTTCTTGGTCACGGAAGCTCCTTTCTGAGACAAACTACGAGAGATGGAACACTTTGAAGCAGAAGTAGATGTTTCCACTGAGCCTTTCGTTGAACCGCTTCTAGACAGAAACATAGATTTCGAAGACGTAGGTTTTGCAGAGAAACTACGTCTAAAAGTTGGCTCCGATGAAGAATACGAAGTGGGTTTTGATGAACAACTTCGTGTGAAGATGGGTTTTGAAGAGGAAGAAGTTTTTGTTGAGAAGCTTCTTGTGAAAACGGGTTTTGAAGAGAAATGAGTCGTCTCAAAGATATGATCTTTCTTGGAAAGTTTCCACAACTTCTCATCATCCATGAATCAAGAGTGACTGTTCTTACTTCTTAGTTCTTTTGATATAAACTCTTTATATTATATAGTTACATATACATCAATGTAGAGTATGTGTATGTGTTTGTTTGTTTATGTTTGAATTGAAGAATGAAGACTAGGATAAGAAATTATAATAGAGAGTTTGAATTAAATAGGTCAAAGCTTTTAAGGCACTTTTTATAATACTTAGGTGCCTGGAGACAACTGAATATAAAATAATTTGGTAAGGTTTTGTTATTTAATACGTAATAGAAAATTACATTTGACCATATAATTAATAAGGATATAATATATATATATATATACATTTTCTTGTTCAATATCTACATATATATTGTTGAAGTAACTCGTAAATAACAACACAATACCAAATTTAAGTTTGTGTTATACAATGACGATACCAATACGAACTTATTTGATTACCTAATTTCCTTTTTTTACTTTTTACCAATACGAAATTATACGAAATTATCTGTTTTTTCCAGTGTTCTAAAATACGGCTGTATATATTGTAGTTGGGTTATCGGGCTAGATCTTATAATATAAAAATATGAAGCACATAGGTTTATTAAACTACGTGTTTTCGACGTCATTACTTATTTTATTTTCATTGTTGATTACTAAATCAAAAGCTTACAAATTGTTGATTAAATATATTTTTGGAGTTGGGACCATTAGTGTTATAATAGTAACGAAAGAAAAATTACTACTAATAAATAAAGTATCATACATAACCGTTAAAACAAATAACAAATGATATTTGAAATTTACTTTCACATTATTTCATTGCACTATTAACCCACAAATTTATATACAATTTGAAAAATTTATTAAATTTTTCTGAAACAAACTTTGAAAATTATTTATTAATTCCATTTTCTGTATACATTAATTTCTCCCTTAGCCAAGATTCTTGTTAACAATGAAATTGCTCCTCGAGATTCATATGATTCATGTGGAAAAATGTTTTTATCTTTTTTTCTCGGGTCAAAGAAACAATATAACTATACAATATAAACATTGGGACCAAAGGCAAAGATTTGACCAAAAAAAACACTTATGGACCATATTCACATGTGACCATGTGAGTTCTAACAAACCATAACCACAAGAGACTTCTCACTTCTGTGTTCTCACTGTTCATATTCATCTTATAAAGTTATCAACTCTATTTATTTTAAATACAACTGTTATAATCTTGTTTGTTTTTTTAAAAGCATATGTGGGGATCCTATGAAAGGTCCACATGTGACTGGTTTTGACAATAATAAAATCAAGAAAAAAACACTATTAACTTAAAGATATTTTCCAAACATGTGCATGATCAAGAAATTGCCTATAGACTTTACCTTGTGTTTTTGAGTCCTAGTAAGATCTCCAATACTTTCTTCACTAGAGTAGCCATGTATTTGCTGATGCAGCATCATCAAGATTCCCACTTGAAAGGAACTCTTTTCTTCGGATCGCGAGGGGGAAACAAAAGGAAACCATATCTTTTGTGAATCTTAATGATACTGCATCTGAAACTACAGGCTGGTAACACCCACAAGAACCAGCAATATCAAACGCAAAAGAAAGATCCTTTAAGGTCTTAACCAAAAGATGAATAAGCAAAGAGGAGAGCAAGAGGATTCATAAAGCAAATCAATCAGCAAGATGATTTTGAGAAGCAACTGAAGGAGAAAGGTATGTGAATATATACACTATTATAAAGAAAGCTAATTGGTCGATGTAAAATCACTTGGAAAGTGACAGAAGTAGCATCAGAGAAAACCTATCTGTTAATTGACTTTTGAATAAAGAGACAGAGACAGGGGCTCACTACATAAGTGTCAGGAACAGAGGCCAAAGCCAGTGAGTTTTCAATATGTATACCTCAAAATCTCAAGTGTTTTTATACACAAACCTCATAACCTTTTTCCTACAGAGTACCATAAAGAAGTCATTAAAGAAACATTTCCAAGTGGAGAAGGATAATGGGTTGCAAATGCAAAGGGTGATCAAATAAAGTTTTACCATATAGAAGAATGTTATTAAATTAAATCACTATTGATTAGTATGGAACAAGTGAGATTAAGAAAATTATTAGTGAAGAAATGTCACTTTATTTAAACTAATCATGATTATAAGACTATTTTCTATGTGGTTCCTTATGTGTAAAAGCGAAAAACACTCAGAAAGCAAGCAGCTTTAGTTTTTAACTGGAGGTCTTTATATACTTTAGATCAGAGAACCCAGTTAGGATCAGGAGATTTAGAATGGATGCAGCAAATCACGGTTGATAATGCCAACAGCAAAATGGATCGTCAGCAAAGGAGAAAAGATAAGACTATAATACTATAAAGCACTCAAACAAAACATGTGTTAGGAAACAACTCAACACTCACAAGCTACAGCTACAGCTACAAGCAATCAAGATGATGTGAAGTTTTGTTTTCATAACAGCCAATCAATTTTCAGATTCGTGCTAACCCATAGTGTTGAACTTTAAAGTAATATTACTGACTGATGAGAAATATCTTGAAATAGATATTAAGAGATCCATTAATAGCATAAAAGCATATCCATTTCAAAAACCTAACATCCCAATAAAATAAAAATGGGAAAATCCAACTCATATTCATATTTCATACATCTTATCTTTGATTGATAGAGATACCAGATAATTAGGCACAACACATGTTTCTCAAAAGCACTAGTAAACAAAAGGAATGAACTTGTGCCTAACCTTATCAGCATAATCCGAATAGCTTTGTCCGAAATTCTCCACCATCAATTCTTCCTCCAGGTTTGCCTTCTTGTTGTAATAAACCAAACAAACAGCTACAAGAAACAATAGACTCAAAGGAGCATGCAGTGTAGTGCAGTATGTAGCGAAAAGTAGCATTGTAGAAGCATATATTGGATGTTTAACCCATCTCTAAGGACTAAATTGCACTACAGCAGTTGGAACAACAACATTGAGCATGAAGGTGTGTTCACATCCCACTTGGGATCATGCTTGCGAGCGAAGTAATCTCCACAGAGACGTTTTCTAACGCTTACATTGAAAAAGAAGAAGTAATGATAAGCCAAGAAGAACAAAAAAGGTCAGCCTTCAAGATAACCATGGAAATAAGCAGGAGACACAAGTGTAAGCCATGTGAAGACTGAAGTTTTACAATACCAAGCTGCTCAAAGGCATTAGCTTCACCAAACCAATGCTTACGAAAACAGTAAAATCCGTAACCTGCAAGTTCCACAGCAATAAAATAAGGCCAGAACAACCATGTCCAGCTAGTTGTTCCAATTGTTCGAGGAGTAATCTTCGAGCAGAGAAGCATAGCTTCCATGGAAGAAGGTGTAACAGGATATACAGTCTTGGTTTAATTCTGGTTTAATGTTTTCAATAATTAGAATTGGTTTGCTTGTAAACCGGAAGTCACATTATCTGTATTGTAATTTGTGACAAACACTTATTTGGAATATAATCGATCAAATATTATCTTCTTCAACCTCTTTTCTCTCTACTCATCATCATCATCATCATCATCATCATCATCATCCACCATCCATCATCACTATGAATCTCTGTTCTTCGAATCAACTCTTCTATTCTAGTAGTTGATTTCTAGGCTTTGATTTACTCTTTCTTCGAATCTCTAAAGGAGGTTTCTAGATCGAGATTATCGTTACAAGATTCCCGTTTCAGAAGGAATTTAAAAAGAACGGATTCAAAAGACAAAGATTTAGAACAAATATTTAGCTTCATATTTGGTTTCGAAACCAGAAAACATATAAAAAAAACATCAGAGAGAGCGAAGTAAAGCTTCTTTCACTTCTGTGTTTGATAATTAATAATGGGCCTATGGGTTAAGATAAAATGGGCCAATAGCTAATCTGTAAAATAATTTAAACGGCTTTATCAAATAACGTGGGGGTAAAACAGTAAATTTGTCTAACAAATATCTTCACAAATCTTTCTTATATAGTTTTATATCAAATCAAATTAGAAAATGTGACATGATCAAAGAGAACGACGTGTGATTATTGACGCGTAAGACTTTATTATATCTTTTTTTATTTGCACAACCACAGAAATTATGAGAATTATTTTTATAACACAAAGATGCTAAAGCACTCGTTCTTGGCCACAAACAAAAAAACACTATTATTATTGACTTTATTATCACACACATTTAATTTAATTTGTTTTTATTTCTTATATAAACACATCTGTATTCTCTTATTTTACTCAACAAACATTTATCTCTTCATCATTATTTCTGGAGAAATGGAATTAGTTCAAAGCTCTTCACCAAGATATGAGTGTCTCCTCTTTGGTAAGCAATGCTTTGTAATGTTTTTATTATTATTATTGAAAAATTGGAATTAAATAATTAAGTTTTACTGATCCAATTACTCTAATGTTTCTTTGTAATAGATTTGGATGATACTCTTTATCCTTTAAGTTCTGGTTTATCAAAAGCATGCACCAACAACATTTTAGGTATATATATAACATTTCTTTAATACATATAATATTAAAAATCCTTTGAAATCATAATATTATCTTTATGCAGATTTCATGGTTGAAAAACTTGGAATAGATGATGAAGAAGTCGTTGAACTAAACAAAATCCTCTATAAGAAATATGGAACTTCAATGGCTGGTCTTAAAGTATATATATATACTTTGTTTATTATTTATTTTACTTACAATGTTTAATTATTATTTATTTTATGTATTCAGGCTATAGGTTATGAATTCGATAATGATGACTATCACAGCTACGTTCATGGGAGGTTACCTTATGAAAACCTTAAACCGGACCCGGTTCTGAGACATCTCCTACTTACTCTACCGATTCGAAAATTGGTTTTCTCAAATGGTGATGAAATTCATGTAATGAAGGCTTTAAAAAGACTTGGCATCGAAGATTGTTTCGAGAGAATCATATCTTTCGAAACCTTAAACCCTAAGACCAACGAGACTGAGATTTCTTGCATCACAAGTCATTTCCCTGAGAATCCGGTTATTTGTAAACCAACCGAGATTGCTTTTGAGAAAGCTTTCGACATTGCAGAGCTTAATCCTTACAAAACCGTAAGATTTAATGAATAATAACTAAATTAAACACTTAATAAATTATATTAATCAATAGTTTTATTATGTAGTTGTTCTTCGACGATAGTATCCGGAACATACAAACCGGAAAAGCCGTTGGTCTCGTCACAGTCTTGGTAAGGACAATTTAAAACCTAATTTTTTCTGTAATTAATAATTCTTTTTATGTTATAAAGATACTAAAATGAAAATATCAAATTTAATATTGATTTCAGGTTGGTAAATCAGAAAAAGTTGATGGAAGTGATCATGCGTTAGAAAGCATTCATAACATGAAAGAAGCATTTCCAGAGTTATGGTCAGAATCCGACAACAATAAAGAATCTGCAAGAATTAGTTATGCTAGACAAATCTCCATTGAAACTTATGTTCAAGCTTAATTTACATGTTTTTTTTTTTGTTTTATGTATTTCCTCTATTTTCAACAATATAAATAAATAAATATGTATTAGTTAAACAAAGAAAAATTAATTGATTTGAGTTGCCGACGAATCTACAAGGACCGGAATGGTACACTAGCTAGAAACTGAACCGAACCGAATATATTATAGATGCCGAATGACACGTGGAGAAATCGTAGATGTTGACAATTTAATTTTGGTTTGGTAATTTAAATTTTCCAATTTGGTTACGGTTTGAATCGGTTAGGTTTTAACCAGTTAAACCTAAAGCGTGTTTGTACTACTCAATTTGGAAAATATTTGTTGTTTTTAGACGGAGCTTCAAATCGGAAACCTAAAAAGAAAAAACGAAAACGCTCAGAGTTGTTGTTCATCCTTCTCTTTTCCGATACCGGAGTAATAATAATCGTAATTTAAGAAAACTATAATGGCGAAGAGAGAAATAAGTAGCACTCTGAGAAATCTAAAGGTACAATCTTTTCCTTTATCTGTACAAGTTTAGCTATTATGTATCAATCCATCTCACATGATTGCAATTTCAATAAAAAACCTTAAACACTGAGATTATTAGCATTGGTTTATGATTAAAGTTACATTTTTTTCACTAAAAATTGCATTATCAATCAATCATATAGCTATGAGTTAGTAATTGACTTGAGTCATCTGTTTGTGGGTGAGATTCCCATTTGAGATAAGGTTAGTTCATTAACTAATAATGATTTGATACTCTTTGTTCTGTAGTTTATGCAAAGGTCTGCTTTGAAAGAAGAGAAGAAGAATAAGATTGATGAAGAGCCTAATGGGAATTTTCATTCCCTTGGTAGTGTTACAAAGAAGTGGTACTTGTTTCTGTGTTCTTACTTGATAGTATCTGGTTTTACATGTTTGGTTGTGTTTTCTAATTGATTTTATTGATGTAGTGTGGTCATAACAGATTGGGATCCTAAACCAGGAGCATTGTTAGGACGCATGTCGTTTCAGTCTTTCAATCCCTCTATTGAGGTTAGTGTGTGTTGTGTGGCACTGAAGCCTTAAATAGAGTTTTCGATTAATGTTCTTCGCTTTCAGCTTTCTGTAATGAAACTGTTTTCTTTGTAGAAATTGAATGAAGAAGCAATAGATGGTCGAAGAACATCTTCTTTCAATGAACCAGAGAGTTCGAAGGTTGAGCCAAGCCGGGAAACAAATGGTGATTTAAAAAGAAAACAGTCTGAGGTAGTCACTGAGCAACAAAACCATCCAAACAAATCTCCAAGGAGCAATGACAAACCATCACCAAGCAATGGTTTTAAGAAACCAAAGAGCAAGAAAGTGGATTGGAGCATTCTTAAGCCACCAAAACCTCAAACCAAAAAGGGTTTAAATTAGATTACATTGGTTCATATGTGCTGATAGATTATTCATTGCGCTGTCTGTATCATTATTGAACCTGTTTGAAAAATTATAGCCAAAAGTTTTGAACTTTCTATTACTGTTTTGTATGCTTATATTAGCTCCAAATCTATGATGAAACATTTTTTGTTTTCTTTTCAATAAGGTTTGAATCCAATATGTATTCTGCAGGAAAGAAGAGATGCACGTTTTCACTCATGGGATCAAACAGATTCTACAATACTCTTAGAGGCAACATTTTTCAGATGATTACATGATTGTTTGTTAACTTCTCTGTAGGTTTCCAGCAAGAAAAAGCATAGATGACTCTCCCTTTCCATCCCTGGAGCAACCAGTTGTTATCGCTACCAATCGAAAAATCTCTACGGTTTATGAGATTAGGTTAACATGATCAAGTTGACCAAAGGAGATTAAGAGGCTTTCCTATTGCACAATCTTTGACTTGATCTAATACAACTTGTTGAATCTTCTTCTCTACTTCCTCCATTGCTTCACCTGCATCAATGATCTGCATCATCACAAAACATTTCAAAGTTTAGTAAAATTCTAATCAATCTCTCTCTACAGAGTAACAAAACAAAAGTGTCTTAATCCATTCACCTTCCATGAAGAATCGCGCAAAGTTTGATAAATGTCTGCAACTTTTCTCTGAAACTCAACTCGTTCATACCTCTCATCTCCATATCCACCTCTCTCAGCAGCTCTTTCAGGTGAAATGTCAAGGTAAAGTACACAATCTGGAGCTAACAATCCGATTTCTGGCGACTTGCACCAATCGATATCAAGACCTTTAGCTGATGAGAAAGCTACACCAGAATACGAATAACGATCAACAATGAGAGTTGTTCCTTTTATAAGCTTCTCCTCCATCAACGATCTGCAAATGTTTGATAAGCCTTTCATATCTTCAACTAAAGGATTAAGAAGCGAAACAATCAGATAGATAGTAACCTTTTCTCCCAACGATTAGCGCTAAAAAGAAGATGAATGGTGTGATCATCTAACTGAGACTTATTAGATAGATATGCAGAGATCATCTGACCAACATTAGTCTCTCTATCAGGAAATCTCCATAGCTCAGTTTGATGACCTAAGCTTTCCAAGAAAGAGTGAAGCTTAGAGCATTGAGTTGATTTCCCGCTGCGATCAAGACCTTCGAGAACTATCAATGCTCCTCTTGGCTTTGCATTACTTTCACAAGAAAAATTATGATTCTCCATCCTAACTGATGAAAGCTTGAAGGACTTCAAGTGATAGTTCAAGGACTTTGGAAATGCTAAAGCTCTGTAATTTCTAGAAACTACCACACAATTATTAGATTAAAGATCTCAATGAGATAAAAATTTCACTTTTTTAAGCATAACTGGATTTGTTTACTCTGTTCTCAAGTTAAGTTCACTGAGCTATAACACAAATCAAAAATACTCAGAGAAGCAAAAAAATTGCAAGAATAAAGCTTTTTAGTATAATAATTGACTTACAAAGTTTAACACTTGAAAACGAGCAGATCTGGTTCATGCCCTTTATTAGCTAAATCATGTGATTCATGTCAAAAAAAACTCAGTTACTATAATCGTTGGAGATCTACTCTAAGACGCCAGAAATGGACTCACCTCAAAGCAACAACATCAACAAGAGGCTACCCAAAGGTGGTGTGGCGAAACGTCGACAGATTCTGTGGAAGAAGAAGAAGAATCGAGTAAAGGAGGAGCCTCCGTAAAGGAGAGGGTTTTAAAGTGTCGACAACTTTTCTTTCAAAACAGTTCAAACCCTTCGAATGAATCAGAGGGTTCAACTTGGTTTGAATCAATTTGTTGTTTTCCGGTTTAGACAAGAGATTGGTTAAGTTTCTGAATAAATAATTAAATCTGAACAATAATAAGATCAAAGTCTTATGATTCATCACTCCAAACTACATAATCAGAGTTTTCATTCACCAAGGAACAAAGTTAAAAAACAACACAGAACTCTTTTTCAAGATTCTTTATATTAAACCCTGTCTCACTCGTTTGATAGATTACCATACTGCCAAGGATTAAACTCAATTGATTTGAGGTCTGCTTCATTGGAGGCACCACTCAAACTCTCTGCTGTATCTCGGTGTTCTGTGTACTTCCCATTGTATTTGTATACTTCAATATCTCCCCATGGCGTAGATGTGATCTCCTCCGTTAGATCGAACCATCTTGGAGTGAACTTATGGCCCTTTGTCTCTCGTGCTCTCTTTTCAGCTCTTTGTCTTTCCTCAAGGCTGTAATAAAAAGACAGACAAAAAACCTCATGAACATAACAGTTTTAGCCAATCCAAGTGAGTTTGAACTTTGTGAGTAAGAAGGAAGAAAAGATGAAGAACCTGTGCTTCTCTGTACCAGCTTTAGACATGTCACCTTGCTCCAGAGCATATCTATCAGGACGAAGACGTGAGTCTGAAGCCAAAAGCTTCGATGGAGCTGTGTCGAAGCTATTTATCTTGTGAGCAAAGTTAGTGTACTGAAACTTATCGTTTTTGGGGACATCAGCCAAATGCCACACCTCTTTAAGCTCTGTGCCTGGAAGAGGTTCTCCTTCAGCATCACAAGGTTGATAACTTATTTTCTCATTCCATTTTCCTGTGATCATGATTTTAGGTTCTTCAGCTGCGCTATAAACATAGCCATCCACTTCATAACGACCAGAACTGAGATCAAGATAAACAATCTAGTAAGCATGAAAATGAAGTATCTCAAGACACAATATGTGTTTTCATTTACCCGAACCAACCACATGGCTGGAAATAAAGTATAACTTTATCTCCTGTTGTTAAATTTGTCATAACCATTTCTCCAGGCGAATCAACCCATGTTCGTCCAAATATTAGATTGTGTATTTTAGTTAGAGGTGGCACCAAATCCAAAACCACACCATCTCTTTTCAGTGTAACACGCGTTCTACAAGCCAGTAGAAAAGCTTATAATGAGCTTAGATGAAAACATAAGACAAAACTGAGAGAGAAGCTGAGCTAAATTACCTTCCAACAGGGTAAACATCAACAGAGTTACCCAAAAGTTTAGTTTTCAACTTCGATGTAATGTCGTAAGTGAAATGCTCATTCTCAGCATGACCAGCACTCATTGGAGGATGATGGCTTACCTAGAATAGAACAAAGTAACTTATTATCCAACTTATTGCGAATATGCGAGTAACAATGAAAGTGTATGTAGTTGTACCTGCTCAGAAAGAAATGAAATCCCATTATGGTTGATCATCTCATATGTCTCTCCAAGAATAGGATTAAAAGGCTTCCAAGTACGTTGGTAAGCAAAGTATACAGATATAGCCCATGAAGCTAAACCACAAGAAAAAACTCTTTAAGATCTTACAAAGTTGAAAGTGAATACAAGTTTTAAACTTACAAGCATATACTAAACGCATGTATGGATCTTCGCATTCATCTGCTTGATCCAATAAGTATGAATATTCCATTAACTGTGGAAGAAATGTTGCAAAATGTTATCACTAAGAGAAAACAAAACTTAGAAACACATAAGAGAATAAGTTATAAGATAAACCTCAGCCATCTTCTGAAGCATAGTCATTGGCTCAAATATAATAACAGGAAGAGTCACCATTGATGTAATATCTGAACCTATATATTTCTGCATCATCTTCCAGTAACTATCTCGTTCCTATTAAAGATAAAGTTACAAAAGATCGAGGAGTTTAAGGAGATGTTACAAGATACCAAACCATTAGATTATTAGTTACCTCTTCCTTCCACCTTCCTCTTTGAGCTTCTTCTTCTGCATCTTCTTTGCCACCTTCTGGATTTATAACCTCAACTCCTTCATAACTAAGCAATCTGGAAAAAAAAATGTATTGAAGAACACTTTGATCAAACAAGTAAGAAAATTTCATACAAAATACAGAAAGTGACAAACTTTGTTATTTTAATTGACTTATGAAGAATTTAATAATAGAAATATTCATGTTTGTAATATAAAAATTCAACACAAATGAAAACACCTGAAGAATCATTAATACAAGCTATAGCAACCAAACATAGATTCGTATAATACAACAGATCATCACTCAATTATGAAGAATCACAAACAAAATGAATTTTTTATGTAAAAGTTCTTATAAAATAGAATAAGACGAAGAAGTTTTTATATGAAACTGACCCGTTGACAGATCTCGACATGGCGCTTCCAAACATGGAGAAGCCAGAGGTCATGGCAGCAAAGAAGCCTTTGTTCTCGTTTTTATTTGGACTTGTCATTTTTTTTTAACTCTGTGTAGTCTCTCTCACCTTTTGTAACCCTAATTTAGAAATTTTCGTGTTCTGATCACAGAGACAAAATCACTGAGAAGCTTTTTCCAGGGGAGGAGAGGTAAAGCAAATAACGAGAAATGGGGTTGATTTGTAATTAATGTAAATATTAAGGACTTTAAAATGTAAATAGTTCAAGTAATTAGCTTAAGCATTAAGTATTAATTAGGGAGCAAATTATAACATCTTTTATACGACTTATGATAGTCGTCAACCTAAAACTATATAATATGTATATTATATAGTAATAATAACATTAAACTGAACGGTAAAGAATAATCTTTTTCTTTGGTAATTGATAAAGAATAGTCTAAACGAGACATTTAACAAACACAAAAAAAAATCAAAACTGGATGAATTGGTATAGACTTGTCACATAAAGTGAATACAAACTTTGATTCGATTTTTGGCGGGTTATATAATACTATATAATAATATCCTTTTATCGAAACGGTATCGTTTTATTTGATATAGACTATTAAAAAAATAATGCGTCTGCGGGGAGTCGAACCCGGGTCTATTGCTTGGAAGGCAATTATCCTAACCGTTGGACTACAGACGCTTTTTGTTTTTGTTAAGACCATTCATAATTGTAGTAACAATAATTAATTTTTTTTTTTAAAGATAAGAGGCAATAATTAACAAGTAACATTTATTTCCCCATTGTTACTTATAATCTTAATATTCTTTTTTTAATTAAATCTCAAAACTCTCTTTTGTTTGTTTCTTATAGCAACAATATTTTGTACATGTTAATATTTATATATAGTACTAATGTTTGGTGTAATGACACATAATATTTTATGCATGTCACTATGCGTAATTCGTATAGTTAACATAAACATTAAATTAGTTCGCATGTGTTAAGTATGTCATGTCGTATAATAACTAAATGTTTTAATAACATAGAAATCAGTATTAAAAATATTATGTTCATATCAATTAATTCGGTTAATATATACAATGATCATACAACGGTTCAAATGGGTTTGGAAAATTTTGAAGGTAGTGTATATACATAAGAGCAATATTAATAGAGATATACTTTCATAAAGAAGGATAAAAAAACAAATATTAATAACGTTTCATTGCTCTTCTTTGATTTCATCATTTATATTAAAAAAAAAAGAGAGAGTTCTGCTTTAAAACAAAACTACAAAGAACAACTTTAGGTGAAGAAATGTGATAAAAATGTGGCAATTTTGTCTAACAGTTAAAAATAGTATTTTTAACCGTTTATGTTTTACTTTTACTTCTGTCTTCTTTCGATGATTTGATGAACTTTGATTAGAAGCACTTCCTATGCACAATCGATGGTCCAGATTCATCATACTCAGCTTTTGCAATCCACATCTATAAAATTTTCAAACACATGAACAATATTTTATATCAAAGACCTTTGTAATAAACCTTAATAATGTTATATATGTTAATAGTATGTTTTTTAACCTGCTGGAAAGTACTGAGTGAAGCCAATATAGAGCCACCGATCCAAACACTATACTTCCTCTCAGGTGGAGCCACGACCTTAATCTTCATACTACTTGGAGCCAATGCTGTAATCTCTTTACTCATTCTATCACCAATCCCACCAAACATTGTTGTTCCACCACTTAACACAATGTTTCCATACAAATCTTTTCTAATATCCACGTCACATTTCATTATAGAGTTATATGTAGTTTCATGGATTCCTGGATTCTCCATTCCTATCATTGATGGTTGAAACAAAACTTCTGGACAACGAAACCTTTCAGCTCCAATGGTTATCACTTGTCCATCTGGAAGCTCGAAGCTTTTCTCAACTGATGAACTTGTTTTAGATGTTTCTAGTTCTTGTTCATAGTCTAGGGCAATGTAAGAAAGCTTCTCTTTCATGTCTCTTACGATTTCACGTTCAGCAGTTGTGGTGAATGAGTAGCCACGCTCGGTCAAGATTTTCATGAGGTAGTCCGTAAGGTCACGACCAGCTAGGTCAAGACGTAGGATTGCATGTGGAAGTGCGTAACCCTCGTATATTGGTACCGTGTGACTCACACCATCTCCGGAGTCCAAAACAATACCTAACCAAAAAATTTACTCACACATAACCGAACTAAATTAAAATTCTTAAAACCAAAACTAAACCGAGTTTTAGAGTGATACTAACCAGTAGTACGACCACTAGCATAGAGTGAGAGAACAGCTTGAATAGCAACATACATAGCTGGAGTATTGAATGTTTCAAACATGATCTGAGTCATCTTTTCTCGGTTAGCTTTTGGATTAAGAGGAGCTTCGGTTAACAAAACCGGATGTTCTTCAGGAGCAACACGAAGCTCATTGTAGAAAGTGTGATGCCAAATCTTCTCCATGTCATCCCAATTATTAACAATGCCATGTTCAATTGGGTACTTAAGAGTCAAAATACCACGTTTTGATTGAGCTTCATCTCCTACATAAGCATCCTTTTGTCCCATACCAACCATAACACCGGTGTGTCTTGGACGCCCTACAATGCTTGGAAACACTGCTCTTGGTGCATCATCACCAGCAAAACCAGCCTAAAATGTATATCATAGTTGAGTTACGTATTATTATTATTATAGTATATAGTCTTGTTTTTTTAATGTGACAAAACATTTTACCTTAACCATTCCAGTTCCATTATCACAGACAAGTGGTTGAATATCTTCACCGTCAGCCATAGTTTTTTTTTATCTATGTATGATGAATCAAGAGACATGTAACAAACACATTTTTCTTTGTTATTTTCCATGTAAATAAATATAAATCGTTACACTAAGAATTAATATAAAAAAACTGGTAATATTATCACCTGGTGAATCTAATGATAAACAAAAATGAGAACTCGTATCCTGAAATGCCCTGCCCTAAATGGGTTCAAGGTTTCTGAAAGAAAAAAACCAAAGGAGCTTTGCTTTATATTGTTCAACTGGGAACAGTTCGTGTCCGTTAGTTTTTCGTTGAAGCCTATATCTAAGAGGGTTATGACACGTGTCCATCTATTTTTGGGTATGTGAAAACCGAGCTTGACCGAATATTACGATTTTTGTCCTGGTTCGCCGGAAGAATCGTTGTATTGAAATGGGCTTTGAGAATGTGGATCACTGAACGAACTGTGGAAAAGGTAATAAGAACAAATCTTTACCGTTTATTTTAGTTTAGTATATATTATTTTAACTTATTTTCCCAAGTTTTATATAATTAGTGAACAAATTATATACTTAACTTAATTGTACCTTAAAAAAATCTCATACAAAATTAAGAATAAGCATTTATTAATTTTCCCTAATATTATTAATTTTAATTTATTGGATAAAATTACATTAACTATTTAATTAGATTATTTTTATTAAAAATTATATTTTCTATTTAAACATAGAATTGAATATTTAGTGTTTGAATTTAATATTTATTATTTAGAATTTTGTAATTTTTGTTTAAAATTTATGATTTAGTACTTAGGATCCAATGTTTATTATTTAAGTTTAAAAATTATTATTTAAGATTTAAAATTTTGGTTTAGGTATTAGATTTTTATATTTAAGGATAGAGTTGAGTATTTAGTGTTTAATTTAATATTTATTATTTAAGTTTTATATAATTTTACTAAAATATATTTTAATTTTAATTTAATTAAATTATTAAATTTTATTTTTATCTTGAATTAATTTCAATGATATTTATCAATAAAAATTAAATTCAAAATAGTATTTAACAAATTATCTATAATTAAATATGATATAATAGAAAGTAAAGATATAATCAAATTAAATTTTTACATTGTCTTTGTCAGGTCTCAAAATCTGAAACCAGTACAATGAATTTCGTATAAAAAACTATGCATTGATCTTAGCAAAATTAATATAAAAACTTAACAAAAGATAATATAATAGTAATAATAATAATAATAATAATAATAATAATAATAATAATAATAATAATAATACACATATTCGTGTTAGCTTTCGGACCAGACCTTCTAAATCTAGGACCGGATTAGGCTAATTGTAAAAGTATTTATTTGATTTTATATTCCAGTTTAGATAACAATGTCTTCAAGAAACAAAGGCCTAAAATGCGAACAGGTACAACGTACACAAGTACTTTGGCTGAATCCTTAAAATTAGTAAACGTACACTGTATACAATTTGCACGTTCATACAAAAGAAATATATACGTGTATAAATGTAGAATATGAACTAATGTGTACGTGTAAAATTTTGGCTTTATACAAATGTCTACTATATACAAAGACACAACACAAAAAAGACAAAAATACCTTTTAAGGGTAGTTATAGATGTGTGCCTTCATATGAATATCTAATATAAAGTATACTAGTATTATGGTATCTGCTATGCAGGGCCATATTTTCTACAATTATCAGTAAGAAAATATTAATTTATATATTTAATTAGATTTTTTTAAAATTTGTAAAATATTTAAATTAAAATTTTATAATATAAACAAAAGTTAATATTAAAATTAAGAGCAAATAGTAGAAAAAAATAAAATATTAAAATCACATTAAAATTCTATAGTTTTTCAAATCTTACAAAAATATATTATACAAGTTCAATAAAAGAAAAAACTAAATTTTGTTAACAAATAAATTTTGAATCATTTGAAAAAATTGATTTTGAATCATTTGAAAAAATGTTCAATTTTAGAAAACTATAATTATTTGAAATTTTTTTTTTTGCAGAAAGCGTACTTAAGAAGAAGAGAAAATAGTATTAGTATATTTTTTTAGAAATGTAAATAAATAAGTAAGAGAATTTTTTGACGATAGTGGTTGCTTAAAATTAATTAAAATTATTTTTATTATAATAAAATAGATTTCTCAAAAAATTGTAAAATTGATACCGTGTCAATCAGATAAGATAGCAGTTATTAAAAAAAATGTGTCAATCAGATAAAATAGCAGTTATTAAAAAAATTGTGATTTAGTATAATTAGATACGTAAAAAAGTATTGTCTAAAAAATTCCAAACTAAAAAATGATGCCTAGCAAATAGAGAAGACCACATACATAAAATAAATAAATAATTGTGTAAAATGAGAAAAAAATAGTTGGTGTATATTTTTTTGTAATGAAATTAATTTGGTTAAATTAAAAATTGTGTTAAATGGGTCACCACATACCTCACTCACTCTTTCTCGAGGCAAATCTCTGCTCATATAGACTCGTAGGTGTCTAAAAGACTCAAATTGAAACCATGCATGCACTATTTTGTCATTCCCCATGTCATCAACTTCTCACAAAATCTCACAATCTACGTATATATTTGCATATTTCACATTTCTATATCAACTAATGTGTCGTATTTTAAACTATATATTATACGTAAGGAATAAAAAGAACATGACGGTCCATATTTGACCTATCCATTACGTCTTCACCAAACTAAGATCAACATCGGGCTTACGAGATGAGACCACGAGGCGCTACAGTCTAAATTTTGTTTATGATCGTTAAGAAATCGAAGAGCCAAGCAACTTCCACTTCGCAAACTATATATAGGCTTCTCATTACCTACAAAGAACACAATGTTTTAACAAAAAATAAATAAATAACACAATTTAATTAACTAGCTATATTTTTATTTATCCTAATTACTATCTTTTTCATTTCCAAAATTTATAACTTTTCTTCATTAAAACTCATTTAAAAAAAACATTCGTACTCCCTAGAAAGAATAAGAGAAAATTCATAAAATATGTTATATTAATTAGATATAGATAATTTGACATTGACAAAATATTGACTTTTTTTCTATTAGCCGCAGTTTAGGATAAATTGAATTTATAAACATCAAAATGTTTTTACAAAATGATTATGCAAATTGTATTTTATTATTATTTTTTATATCATTTGTCTTCTCATAAAAAGTAGCCTCTTTTTTAGCAACTTCTCAGCCGCTCCATCTCCACGTCATGTTTTCAGAGTCTCTAG
>KE158962.1:74706-89390 GCA_000411055.1 Leavenworthia alabamica | reverse complement strand
TAATTTATTAAATTTTAATATTATATAATTAATTTGATGAATAAAATTTATATTTTTATATAGATATAATAAATATGTAATATATATATATATATATGTAAATGTATAGAAGCGAATGTTATTACCTTTAAATTTTAATATTTGATATTTGTTTCAATTTTAAGAATACTATCTTTTAATATTTGATTTGTTTCGTAAAATTACGGATATTTATTTATTTTTAATCAAAGAAAAGTGAATAGCAAATCAAATTAAATTTAACGAATATTTTACCTACCCCTATGTATTACTAATCTATTTCGGCTTATAATTGATTGACCGACTAAAAATGACAACTTTATAATTTACACACTAAACACCTTCTTTTTCCAAAACTCTAATTACCAATATACATAGCGTTGTGTTTTTTTTTTTTGTTATTCTCTTATATATCTTACATACAATAATACAACATTTAATGTATGATTATCTAATAAGAGTGATGCCAAAACATTCTTATAGGGCTTGTAATACTTGTAATGGATTTAACATTTTCATTATGTTTACATTTCTCGTGATTTACTTATATTTGTACTACTAATCTATTTCGGTTTATAATAGATTGGCAGACTAAAAAAATGACAGATTTATAGTTTACACATTAAACATCTTTTTCCAAAACTCTAATTGATATCCACCTCTCTATATTTTTTCTCCTTTTTTCTTTTTAATTTCTGTAATTCTCGTGTGTATCTTAACTATAATAATACAAATATACAATTAATGTATTGTTACCCAATAAGTCGCCCTGGTATCCGGTTCGGGTTTTTAAATTTTTTGAAACGAACCAAATAAAACAGATCTGAACCAAAGTATTTTTAGAGAGAAAAATTAATCGGATGTGAAATTAAATGAAATTTTGTATTCGTTTGGTTTAAATAGTTTTCGGATACCGAATGTGACCGAATTGATTTTGGACACACATATAAAAGCGAAATACCTAAACCTAAATTCATTTTTCTTNATTAAATTTTAATATTATATAATTAATTTGATGAATACAAATTTATATTTTTATATAGATATAATAAATATGTAATATATCGAATCGAAGCGTATGTTATTATCTTTATATTTTAGTATTTGATATTTTCTATTTTAAGAATATTAATTTTTAATATTTAATTCGTTTCATAAAAGTACAGATATTTGTTTTTTTAAATCAAAACGAAGCGAATAGAGAATCAAATCAAATCTAACGAATATTTTGTCTTTCCCTATATATTACTAATCTATTTCGGTTTATAATTGATTGACCGACTAAACAACTTTTATAATTTACACACTAAACAACTTCTTCTTCCAAAACTATAACCGATATCCATAGAGTTGTGTTTTTTCTTCTTCTTCGTCTTCTAATTTTTGTAATTCTCTTATGTTTCTTAATTACAATAATACAAATATACATTTAATGTATGGTTACCCAATAAGAGTGATGTCAAAACACTCTTATTGGGCTTATAATATTTGTAATGGACATAACGTTTTCATTAAGTTTACATTTCTCATTATTTACTTGTATTTGTATTACTAATCTTTTTTGGGTTATAATGAATTGGCCGACTAAAAAAAAGAAATTACAAATTTATAGTTTACACACTAAATATCTTCTTCTTCTTCCAAAACTCTAATTGATATCCATCACTCTATGTTTTTTCTCTTTTTTCTTTTTCTTTTTACTTTTTTGTAATTCTTGTATGCATCTTAAATATAATAATACAAATAATATTTGTAATGGGTTTAACCATTTCATTAGGTTTATATTTCTTGTCATATACTTATATTTATACTACTAATTTATTTCGGCTTATAATAGATTGGCATTCTAAAAAAAGAAATGAAAAATTTATAGTTTACACATTAAACATTTTTTTGTTCCAAAACTTTAATTGATATCCATCTCTCTATATTTTTCTCCCTTCTTGTTTTTAATTTTTGTAATTCTAGTGTGTATCTTAACTATCATAATACAAATATTAATGTATGGTTATCCAATAAGTCGCCCTGGCATCCGGTTCGGGTTTTTAAAATTTTTAAAACAAACCAAAGGAAACAGATCTGAACCAAAGTAATTTTAGCGAGAAAAATTGATCGGATGTGAAATTGAATAAAATTCGGTATTCATTTTGGTTTAGATAGTTTTCGGATACCGAATGTAACCGAATTGGTTTTGGACACACGTATAAAAGCAAAATACCTAAACCTAAATTCATTGTTCTTCTTGTCTACAAAAATCTTCGCCTCACTTTTCTTTTTCCGCCGCTTCCTCTCCTTCTCTTCATTTTTTCTTTTCTCCTTCAACATTTTCCAGTTTTTCTCCTTTAATCGTTTGCTCGTTTTTCTTTCTTCTCTTTCAGTCTACATATATGTTGAGTAGAAGTTAAGATTTTTTCAGATCTATAAGGTATGATCTCTGAAAGATTTTTCAGATTTGTTTTTTTCTTCTAATTTGATTTCTCTAACTTGATTTAATTTTCGTTTATGTTGATTTTTTTAAAGGATCGGTTTTCAACGGCAAAGTCTTCGGGTATCTTCAACGTGTTCAGATGTCTCAACAGCAGATATACGGTGGTGAACTCTTAGGGTTTCATTTGTTGGGTTTTGTTTTGGGTTTAGTTTCATGAACCTTGTAATTAAAAAAAAAATCTTGTGCGTGAGTTTTTTTTTCAAATCATATTGTACATATTTTTTTTGGTTAAACCGAAAAAACTGGAAATAATAAAATAAAACCGAATAAAATCAGATCTAAACCGATTAAATCGAAAATTTTTGTCAGTATAATTTGGTGAATTTTTTTCATTTTCAGATTAAATCGATATTCTGAACAAACCAACCTGATTAAACCAAGAAAACCGATCATACAGAGCGACCATAAGAGTGATGACAAACACACTTATTGGACTTGTAATATTTGTAATAGGCTTAACGTTTTCATTATATTTTTATTTCTCGTTCTTTACATGTATTTTCACTACTAATCTATTCCGGCTTATAATGGATTGGCCGACTAAAACTCTAATTGGTTCATATAACATAAAGTTGAAAATAAACAAACAACCATTAGTAAAACACATCATTTTATTTATTAAAACCAAACATTACATAGATATTTTTTCACCAATTACATGATATTAATGATGAGCTCCTAGGGATTTAATTTGCGCCTTTTATTATTCACTTCGGTAACCTCATCCTCACAATGAACCAACCCCATATGTTCAGCCAATATATGTGGAGTATGAAACAAAGAGTTGCATTTCAGACATATAAATGGAGCATCTTCTTCATAGGGTAGATTATGTATCAGACCGTCATCTTCACCTTCTTCACTTCTTCCTTCATTCACGTTATCAAAATAGTCCCTGGTTCTTTTATGGGACTCAACTGGATTATGAAACCTATTCATTTGTGGAGCACCTCTAGGAACATATGTTATTTTGATTTTGAGAAGATGAAAACTGTTGAACTTGTTGATGATATGATGATTCTTGTTGTGAATAAAAGTAACCAACGGGATTAGGAGTGGAGGTATGAAAAACATTTGGATTAGGAATGGGATTCGGAGTGGAGGTATGAAAAATATTTGGATTAGAAATGGGATTCGGAGTGGAGGTATGAAAAACATTTGGACGGTGAGGTGTAGAATTCCAAATAGTTGGATCAGAAGTTATGACATGTTGATTAACATTTTGGGCACTAACAATATTATTGATAGTATGAGTAACCATAAACTGTGAAAAGTTTGTAGAACCTGAGTTTTCACAAACCGAAACCGTACTAAAAGAAGAAGTTACACGGCTTCTCACTTGATAAACCTGTTGAGAACTCGTGTATCTTCTTGGGTATGAAGAAGAAAATTGTGAATGATGAGCATGAGGTGGTGAAAAAAAGTGGGGATGGTTAGGAGTAGCAAACAATGGAACCTGATGATTCCTTGAAATTTGATTACTAGTTTGCATGGGAACCCCACCATTGGTTAAAACATTATCACCATACAAACCATTATTATTCGGAATTTGAGACATTAAAATGAGAGTTTTTTTGGTCAAAAAAGAGAGAGTATACTTTTCACTATCTCCACATCATCTATTTATAACAAAATATTTTCAAAAGGCTTAACTAGTAAATATTTAAAAAAAGTAAAATAATTTAGCACATAAGGAAAATTATATATGAAGTTTGACTTAATTTAATTTATGAAGAATTATTAGATTTGTAATAGATATCTCTTTAACTTTAGTTTGAAGATATCTCATTAGATGGTAGTATATCTTTGAATGCATATCTCTTTAGTTGTGAAAACTCTACTTAAATGGTTACAAATCTTTATAGTTTGACCTATTGACAAAAAAATCTATATATTTTGACCAAAAACAAAAAATGCTAATATTGAGTGGTTTTCAAACTTTAATTTATGTTTTACTTAAATTTGTGTGTAAGAAGAGAATAATATTAGACTAGACGTTTCGACCAAAAACAAAATTGGTAATATAGAGCTGTTTTCAAACTTTAATTTATGTTTTACTTAATTGGTGTGTTAGATGAGAATAACATATAAAGAATGTATTGAACCAGACATTTTGAGTGATTTGATTTAAAATCACAAATTATTTGTTATTAGAAGATGAATTTGAAAATAGTTATTAAAATATAATGTCACTGGATTAGTGATTTTGAAAAAACTATTAAAATTCCGTGTTATTGAAAATGATATTAAAAGTTGATTTTAAATTTATTTGTGAGATTTCTATGGATTTTCTAATAAAAACTACAAAAATCAAAATATCATGGTTTTATGTGGTATTTCAAAAAAAAATAATGACAAAATTTCAAATTCACCAAGATTTAACTAAATCATCTCCAATTTCTCCAAATCGTCTCCATACGAGTCTGCATGTATGACATCCTTTATAATAGATTACATTTTATCGCATCACGAAATTACGACGGACGATTCTATTTGTGCAAATAAAACTTTTCAAAAACGTTTACATCATTTAACAATTTTAACTATGTTATTTGAGATTCTAACGCGTCAGACCTATTGTAAAAACATTTAGTGTCATAGTGCTTTAATGTATATAGTATCTTATTTTCAGAGCCGGCTTTGACCATAGTTCTAGTTGTATTTATTTATACTTCTAATGTAAAAAGTCATGTGTTCGAAACTTCTTGGTGACTTTTTATAATATTTTCATATTTAGAATAATTAGTGGACCAAAAAATTGTGTATATGCTTCCGACCCTATAAAATTCAGAGCCGGCTCTGTTTATTCTCACATTGAGTCGGTTAACTCCTATGGTTAAGTGATTTTTTTATCGAAAATTCAACCCGGGATTATAAACTTAACTCATAAAATCTATTATTTATTATTTAGGCAGTACTTAATGAAAAGTGATATTATTAGAAAAATGATTTAGGATATATTTTTGTCCAACTTAGTTACAATAGATATCAGTAAATAATATTATTAAAATATTCTAATAAATATAATTTTAATTTTTCATTCAAAAATACAAAATAAACATTTAAACTAAACATTAAAACGAAAAATTAAATTTATAGCCATTAAATTAACAAAATTATTATTAACTTTTAAACGAAAATATTAAAATATATATTTATATACAATATATGTTATAAATTTTTGAATTTAATAAAATTTTACTAATAATCATAATATTTTATTATTTAGAAAATAAATTTCTTATACATAAAAAATAAATCATTTAGTTTTAAATTTTAAATCTCTTAAATATATATGAAATATATTTTGTTTAGATCACTTAAAAAATATAATATTATATATAATATTTATTTAAATAATTTTAAAATTCAAAAATGTATATTAATAAATACACTATTTAAGATATATAACTAATCCTTATAACTATTAAATGAATAAATATTATTATTGAAAATATAAAATAAAAAATATAAATATTATTTATTTTTATAAAAATATATAAATACAATAAAACATGCGGACAAAAAATTTAGAGAGTGCACACTACTAATTTTGTCATAATTATGGATTACATACCTAATTATTGTTATCATTATGTTTCTAATTATATTTGTAAAAATTTAATCAAATTTTATTTAATTAAAACTTACATTTTTAATATTTAGTATACAATATATATAATATGATCTCAACCTATACCGTATATAAATTAAATAATCAAATATTTTAAACTAATAATAAATTATCATATTTTAATTATTTTAATCCAAAACATTTGAAATGAACATAATCAAAAATTTAATATTTTTATTTGTTTCGTATATACGTTAATCCGACTTACAACTCTATATTATTCTTATACAGATCAGCAAACTCCTAAATTCATTATTCGATTATCTATTATCGAGATAAATAAATATATCACTTATAGTATAATTTAGTCACATTATAAATTATCAATACATTAAAAAATCAAAAATATATAACACATTAATATTTTATATATATATTAAATAATATATTTATATAAATTAATTAAAAATATATTTTTAATATATTTTTTCGCAATGCTATATACCAGTAATTATTTTATTTTGTTGCTTCAATTGAGCGCTTTTAACCAAATATAAATAGTTAAATACTCAAGCTTGTGTTAAAAGTTAAAACATACGATGACCATTGGATTAGCATCAGACTAGACGATGATTATGATATTGACGACCCCTAATGCTCGACATATCTACCAAAACATCCTTTGAAACCCCCGAAGTTTTTAATCTCTCCCGCTTATACGCACGCTTTCAAACGAAAAAAAAAAAAAACTAAATCTAAATCATGGCGGCAACGAGCGAAGAGCAGATGAATTTGCTTCTTTCTAGTTTTGATCAGATCTATGAGGTGAGTTTCTCGACACTATTGTTCTTCGTTTGCTGCGTGCTGTATCCTGTTTCGTTTCTCGACTGAGATCCTTAATTTGAGTATGATTATCATCATCATCTGGAATCAAATCGATTCTGTCTCCTTCTCTTATTGAATCGATTGTAAGTTAAACTGGGAATTACGATCTTCTTTGTTTTATATCTTCACGAATGGCGAATGAAAAGTTCTAGTCTAAAGTTTTATCTGAGAAATATTCTGAAATCTCTGTGTTACTACTGGTTCTGAAAAATTCGGATATGGATTTCATATTGATTGCTCATAAGATGTCAATTTATGTTAATCTCTCAAGGATTATGTTGTTAATAATAATCCAATATACATAAATCGTTGTCGTCACTCTCAGGATTTCAAAAACGGGATGAATGAGATAAACGTTTACAGATCAAAGAGCAATGAGGAAACTAGTAGAAGAGAGGCTCTTGAGATTAGTAATAAATCTCTTAAAGAAGGTTAGATGGTGTTTTGTTTTAGCTATGTATTCTTTCTAAAGTTGCTAGTGTTAATTGCTTTTTTGAGGTATCTAATAGTATAATTTGATTGAGGAAACTGCAGAGAATGAAAAACTAAAGAAGCTATATACTGAATCGCTTAACAATTTTGCTGACCAGGTCTGTTTCTGCTAGAATCCTGGAATTTTTATTCTAGTGCTCGTTTTTTTGCGAGCAAAGCTATTGAACATTACAACGTTCTTTGTTTTCCTGGCGATATATACAGCTTGAGCATCGAACTAGGTGCCATGGTTTGAAAGAAGAACTGAAGAGAGTGAATGATGAAAACAAAAGCAAAGAACATGTGAGAATTCCATTGTGATTTGATAATGAGGATGATGCTTGGATTGTTCCTAGCCTATTTATATGTATTAACTCATTGATTAGATTCTTAAAATCTTTCTGTTTTGGCAGGAATATATGAATGCTTTACAATCGGTTAGGCAAAAGCATGTAACAAAGTTTGAAGAGCTAGAGAATAAAATCAGGTAAAACCCCATTTTACAACAACTAAAAGTATATCATCTTTTTGGTTAATTAACACAACTTTTTTACGTACAGAAGCCTTATGGTTGAAAAAGCAACAAACGATATGGTAATTGATAGGCTTCGTCAAGACTTGACAGCTAACAAATCGCATATTCAAGCTATGTCGAAGAAACTGGATCAAGTAGTTTCAGAAGTGGAACACAAGTGTAAGACTCAGACCACCTTGACCTCTAAAGTGCATAAGCTTGTGTGTTTTCATGGCTTCCTGATGTTAATTTTTTTATAGATGAACTCGAGATTCAAGATCTAAAAGACTGTCTTCTAATGGAACAAGAAGAGAAAAATGATATCAGTAACAAACTTGAAAGTATGCAGAAAGAATGTAAGAGTTTCTTCCTCTTCACCTTGGAAAAATGTAATTTTATTAAGACGATCTAGTCTCTCTGGTTTCAGGTTTCATTAGCAATACTAAAAGTCTGCATAACTTCGTAAGTCAGTATATTGGAAAACAAACTAATTGCAGGCCTTTTTTTTGTTCTTTTCAGTGCTTATTAGTAGGACTAGTATAGTCGAGAAGCAGAGGGATACAACTTCAAATCGACAGGTTGAGACATTGAAACAGAAGCTAATGAAACTGAGAAAAGAGAATGAGATCCTTAAACGGAGACTCTCTTCTTCATAAACTTTGCTTGACAATTCACTTACCACTATGTCTCTCAACAAGTAAGTTCTTTGAACCCAAAAGCATTTTCTTTGGACTATTTTCTGATAACAGTTAACAACATACACCAAAATTCAGTTCTTATCTTAGAACACATTGTTGTTAGCCAAAGAGGTAAGCACAAGAAATAACAACGCCACAGAGTTGAACAAAGCAAGTTACAACACGCAATATTAGTCTATCAAAAACAATAGATAGTTTATACAACACGCAAAACAATTATTAGGCAAATATAAAACATGAAACAGGAGAAAGCACATTATCCGATTTGATTATTTTTAAAGAATAAATGAAAAAGCAAAAAGAAAACATAGGATTCCGCTCAGTCTTTGGGTCTTTCCAAGAGACAAATGGTAAAGGGAAGATTCTCATGAGACTGCGTTTCCACGGACTGTCTCATGCGCATGACATCGAAGGAGTATATAAAAAAACATGATATACATGATTAGACATTCCTATTTTTAAATCACAATGACATTCCTGTGAATATTATGATTCTTTCAGTTTAACTGTATTTTGACAAAATATTAAGGTTAGTCTAGCTAGCCTTTTCTCGAGCATTACTTTAGTAAATCTGCAAGTAGTGTTTCTTTGTGTATAAACAAAGATTTGTCCTTATGCTCCAAAATTGACCAGTAATTTCAACAACATTCATTAAAAGTGAAATATAAACAAAACTGAAATAAACCATTTTGATTTCTTAAAAGAAAAAACCATGAAACTATTCTTATTTGAAAGTGACTAAAAACGTGTTTAAAACTTATCGAGACCTGAGATTCTGAAAGAGAAAAAAAGACACAACCTAGATTTACATTACACAGTCAACTACATAGCCACTCTTGAACTTGTTCTTTTCTTCTCTATTATAAATGAGCCTTTTCTTTAGTAAACACAATTTAATCTCGAAATAAATCAAACCTCAAAAAACGCAAACCATTCAAAGATTATAACTGCTGTAGCCACCACCAACATCAGAAGCTGGTTTATATTCAGTACCATAAGTCTGCCCAGTTAGCAGCGGCATGTAGGTTGAATGACCCGCCACCTGAGAGTATGATGTTGGTCTGTACTGCACCGTCTCTGTTCCCATGTAGCTACTTGAGAGTGGCTCTTGACGGTTGTTCAGCTGAGGAGGATATACAGGTTCATAGCCAGTCTCGATTCTGGCATATCCCCTTGAAGTTGAAACTGGTTCCTTATGATTGCTGATGAAGTCCTACACGCACGTAAACAATGGTTTAATATGGAGAGACATAATGCAGGCGGTAGCATGTAAACGAGGTGTGTGTAATCTTTATTATTATTTACAATTCCAAAGTATATATAGATGGAATGTGTTCTTACTTGAATTAGTTTCTCAGCAGTTTGTACTTGAGAAGATGTGCCTTTGATTTCCACTGTGATTTGATTAGGATTTGGACTCTCTTGAATGGTTATGGTAGCTCCGCTTCTTCTACGGATGAAGGCTATATTAGCTCCTTCTAAACCAATAATATCCTCCGCATACGTGAATGGTATTTGCATCGTTTGAGATACCTAGTAAGAGAACCCAACGTAGAAAAGTCATTCGTATTAATTCCGAAACATAAGCTTTTAGATGTGATAAGATCAAACCACTGAAAAAAAAGACTGATCATATTCTGAGGAGATGATGCGGTATCCAAGGGAAACTACCTGTGTAACAAAAGCAGAAGAAACCCGAGGAAGACCTGGAGAGTGTCTGGCAGATAAGACAGAGTCCTGATTGTAAATAGAAACTCCTGAAGGCTGAGCATGTGAATCCACCCGAGAATCACGCTCCAGAAACAGAGGTTCCCTCCGTGCTAAGAGAGAGGATAAATCAGACTCCATTACATTTGCCAGAATAGTACGCAGAGAGGGGTTGTTTTCAGCTAATGGTTCTTCCTGGCGAGTTTGCGAGACTCTAGCTAGATACTAAAAGATAAAATAACAAAAGTTAGATAACTCACAAGACAAGAGAGAAAGCAATGAACTAATCGTTTCAGACAACCAAGCTTACTTGTTTCTCGAAGAGAGGAACCACAGAATGGTCGACTAGAAATTTCCTCAAGTGTCCAACAATAGCTTCTAATGCTTTAAGGATCTTTAAAGCTTCCCCTTGCAAATCCACTATCCTCTCATCTTGAGAAGCATAGAATGGTGTTTCCTCTGGCAACCAAAAAGAACAGTTTACATATTATTATCCAGCAGGCTTACATTAACTCTATACATCATTACAAAATTCAGAAACTGGCTAAACAGGCCAAGTTATATAAAGATGACAGACAAATATAGAGAACACAAATGATAATACCTTCTGATAAAATGCGAATCGATGCACCAGAGTTCTCTACTATAGATTTAATCAAAGATCCTTGTTTCCCAATTAAATTAATCGCCTGCGTAGATGCAACTAATAAACGTATAGAACAGAAGACACTTGCAGCTTTTTCATCGTCATCGTCATTATCAGGCAACCCTGAAACTCGTCTAAAGACCCTTAAGGCTGCGTCCATTGCGGGAGACATGTAGGCCTCTGGCTCTTCCTTAGCAGATATTAGCACCTAACCATAACAAAGATATAACAATTATCAAATTCTGACCGAATCAATTATTTCACCTCATGAATATACTACCAATGATTAGGAAACCCTAGAAATAGAAAATTCCCAATTTCAAATAGCTTTGTATACAGTGAAGTGAAAGAAAAAAAATACTAACGATGCGATCTGGAGTTGTAGCAGGACCTTCAAGGACTTTAATACGAGCACGAGTCTCTTCGCACATCTTTTTGATGAAGTCTCCTTTGCGTCCAATAATAGCTCCGACCTTACTCGCTGGAACGATCATACGAAATACGCAATCACCAGGCCAACCTGGCCACCTCTCCTCCGTGGAATCGTTCGTATCGACGGGATTAGTTTCAGCAGCTAAGCTATCATGTTGATTCATTTCAGGGAAGGCTACAGAGTTTTCGTCAACCAATGCGGTAGCACTGATTCCTGCCGGCATAAGAGTTTCATTCTCAGGGAGGTTTATCGAACCGTTCTCAACGGAATCTGCGACGGCTGACATTAGAACCCCAAACACAAAATTAGAGAGAGAAAAGGGAAGAATTATTTAGTTTTAACCTCCTGTTAAACCATACGATCTCTTTTAGCTTCTAATGGTTTTGGGCTTTCCGATAATATAGTCTTTGGGCTAATTTTGTTTATGTATTATAGTTTTTTTTTTCTTAAAACAGTTCATACGTAGTACAAAAAAAATATTTGAATTGGAGTGTCATGGAAATCTACTATCCTATCCTATTGAACTGCGAATATTTTATGTATATCCAAACAGAAAATTACATTTAGTTAGTTTCTATTTATAAATATTTATTTTTAAATTTTGAACTAACCAAATAATAGATTTTGATTTTATCATATTTTTATCTGCATATTTTCTTTCTAAATAAAAACTAATAATTAATTTGTATATAAATTTGTTTTATAATTATTTTCAAAAATTTAAATTAATATATATTTTGATTTTTTTTAAATAAATTAGAAAATGTATGCATAGCTATTAAAATTAAAGCATAATTTTTATTTAAACTAACCAAATAAAATATTTGAATTTTTATCGTATCTTTATCTACATATTTTCTTTCTAAATATAAGCTAATAAATAAATTTTTACATAAGTTTACTTTAGAATATATATATATTTCGTAATATTATTTTCAAAATTTAAATTAACATATTTATATCATCTACTATCCTATTAAAATTGAAGTACAAATTTTGTGCATATAGTCAAATATTATAAATTTTAAATTTGTATCTAAACAAAGAATTATATTTAATTAATTTTTATTTATAATTACTTATATTTCTAATTCTCAACTAACCAAATAATATATCTGAATTTTTATCATATTTTATCTACATATTTTGATAAAGATTAAAGTTAAAAATCAATTTTTATATAAATTTAATTTAGATTATATATATTTTATAGAATTGTTTTCAAAAATTTAAATTAATATATTTATTGCATAACTATTAATATTGAAGTACAAAATTTTGTTACTATTCAGATAGTCAAATATCTTAAATCTTAAATTTTCATTTAAAATTTTGTAATTTATGTTTAATATATTTCTAAATATGTATTATAAAAAAATTATCTAAATATTGATCATATATTTTTTGCATATTTACTTTCTAAAACATAAATAAATTAATTTTAGCATATACATGTATGATATACGTTATACTCATTTAATATCTGTTAAATATTCATAAATCATTAATTTTCTAAAAATCTCATTTAGTAAATCAATATATTTTATATTTATTTTTCAAATTAGAAAATTAACTTGATTTATTCAATGAGTTAGTTATAAATTAATATTTAAACCAAAAATAAGATTTCATGAAGATTTGATCTCGCTCAAAAAGTTTTATTGGATATTGAGGTTTATACATGCAGGTGTCGGTTAGTTTCCGTTATCTGATAATCGGATAAAATTTAAATTTAAGATAAATGTTAGGATACAAAAGTTGGAAAAAATTATATTTGTAAAACTTATAAGGTGTGTACATGCAGGTTTTATATCTAATATGAGTTTTATCTAAAACACATCGGATATGCAAAAAATTAGTAATTTAACTTTAATAATTTTAATTTTTGATTTTAAATAATCGGATGAAATTCGGATCTAGGGTAGATGTTAGGATAATCGGTTTTTTTAGATTTAAAAAATATATAATTAGATTGGAAAAAATAGATTGTTGGATGTAAATAAAGGTTTGGGTGGTAATTTCAGTTTTAGATACATTTTTAGGTTTTACAAGAAAATTAATAAATTTTGGATATCTATTTATTTTACGTTTTCGTCAGATTTGAGATTTTAAACTCGAACTATCTCCAATCCGATCCGAAAAACAAAATTATAGAAATCAAAACCCAACAAACCCGAATTCGATCGGATTATATTCAATCCGATCCGACGAATGATATATCCATGACTAATATTAACAATATATGTGTATTGATTTTAGATAGAAAGTTTTTTTTGATATACAGGCTTATACTATTATTCTAATTTGTTTTGGTTTAAACTTATACTACTTTAGTATATCCTAAATATTAAATTAACACTTAAACAAAAAATATCATTTTAATAATTTTTATTTAGGTTTAATATATTTTTAAATATGTACTAATAAAATATCTAAATATTGATCATATTTTTTTGCATAAATTAGCAATAAATTAATTTTAGAATATACATATACAATATACGATATACTCATTTGGTATTTGTTAAATATTCCTAAATCAGTAATTTTTAAAAAAAAATCTCATTTAGTCAATATAGTTTTCAAATTAGAAAATTAGATTTACTTTTCAAGATATTAAAATTTTTATTATAAAAAAAATTAATAAATTTTGGATATTAATTTGTTTTGGATTTTTATCGGATTTGAAATTTTAAATCCAATTTATTCTCAATCCAGTCCGTATAACAAAGATTATAGATGTCAAAATCCGACAAACCCAAATCCAATCAGATTTTATCCAACCCGATCCGACGAGTATTATGTTCATCGATAATATTAACAACAAATGTGTATTGATTTTAGATATAGAAAATTTTTTGAATATTTAAACTTATACTATTAGTCTAATTTATTTTAGTTTAATTTTTTTATTTACAGCTGATTTTATTTTTAAAATAAAATTTCAAATCACTATTTTTGAAATATCAAAACTAAATTATGAATATAGATTTCTGATGTCAATTTAGTATATTTGATTATGGTTATAATTATAATAATTCACATAATTATTTAGTAAATTTATTTATAAAACTTATAAGATTTTTTTTTATTTTAAGAAAATAAAATCTAACTAGCTTCCATATTTAATATATATAGTTTTGGTATACATTTATTTATGGTTACTAACTTATATTATCATTTTAATAAATTTTTTATTATATATTATGTATTTATTATTATTCAATTATAAAAATAAATAATAAATATT